>LGRX02023531.1:0-12177 GCA_001247695.2 Cymbomonas tetramitiformis | reverse complement strand
CACGAATTAATTACCTGCAGGTGGAATAACAACACCTCAGTAATTTCAGTAGCACACCGTGCTTCACCACCGGCTTGCTCCCGAGATTGCAGAGGTGGACGGCGCTCGTGCTCTTGACGCCCTCGACGCACCACTCCATACCACCAAAACCAGTCGTCGACCCCAAGTCTCCCAAGCACCAACGTCGTCGTCGTCCCACCAGTCATAATGAAAAATGCGTCGCGTTCGTCACGTCGTCTAGGCAGTCTAAAGAACGAACGCGCGACACCACCCACGCGAGCGGTAACCCTAACTACTATCCCCCAGCAAACAAGGGCCTGCGCAACCTCAAAGCATCGTCAAGCAAAGTAAACATCAACCAGCAAAGCCAATTGTGTCGCAAGGTATTTGTTGTATGATGCATGTGGCGGTTTGCTATTCAGGCGGTGCATGAGAACAGAGAGTACGTGATCATTGTGGAAGAGCTTTGCACCGGAGGAGAGCTGCTGCAACATATCATAAATCGAGGTCACTACAGCGAACATGCTGCAGCACAGAAATTCCGATCAATTATGAAAATTCTTGCCTACATTCAAGGGCGAGGTATCATTCATGCGGATTTAAAGCCGGTGCGCTCTCATCATTTCTTATCCTGATGACAAATGGCGCTGTGAAGTACATCTTATGCAGTTGCGGCCGACGCCGCACTGCCCTATTTCTATGTATATGATGCTGCATGCAATAACATGTGATGGCTATTCTTGCCAAACACATTTCAATTCGATAACATGATGTGATTGATCAAACAACAGAGATAAATATACATAGAAGTATATAATATGTTAGTTTGGTGATAAAATAACACACATTCCGAATACAGCATTATAAAAATGTGGTATTCAGAGATCGGACACAAGAACCACCTCCGGAGTAATGAACTAATTCAGAGGAACGTGTATATCGAGGGTCAATTCCCCTATACAGTATTTCGTCCTCCGCAAGCCACATGCCATCTGATTTGTCATCTCATACAAGGTACGGCGACAGCCTCAAAAAAAGGGTGAGGTACCGCCTTGAGTAATATTCAATACATTAACATGTTAAGCTCTTTGTTTACACACAGTGAATCATATGTTCCCAAGGAGCACGCGCAAGTGCTACATCAAACCATACTGTATTTATTTAGGGTACGCGTGCGTTGTCAAAATGACTGCCCACATGCCTGTATTCATTACACGCCATTTGTTATTTTTTTGTACGGAACATCTCGTGGTGCATGATGCTGTAATATTTGATATACACCCTGCTGCGCCGCACACGGGAATACAACGCGCTAAACAGGGGCACCCACAAAAATGGGTCCTGGTAGACTTCTTCAGGACGGCATCAGCCACCGCGGGGGGAATACAATTATACCAACTCAATATACAGGGCAAGACAGTGGCCCGATCAGTTGAACAAAAGTGACTAAGGAAAATATAGGGCTAAAAACATGCTTTTAGAATATTGCGAACTACAAAACTCTAAGCACACCATCGTGATCACAGGGTAAAAAAACCCCGGTGACATCATAAGTGAATTAAGCATCAACCCTGGCTTACCACTTTGCTTACAATATCACTTATAATCCTGGACAGCACTTTGGACACTGTCTGTTCGCTTACACACAAATAGAATGATATCAGGTTAAGAGAACATATGGTTTAACCCCTATGGAGCGGATGGATTTTTTTTGCCAAAAGCACTAGTTTCACAAATGTGCCGTTTTCACGGTACATGGTACCTTGGTAAGTTCCAAATCATAAGGAGCAGAGGTACATGCAAATCTGTTCAGAACTTGGGACTCTGAAGCAGTTACGCTTATTACAGAGCGCTTCGAGAATAAGAATCTGATACCATGATATGAATAATTATGAAGCGACCTTCGATCATACCTTTGTGGGTATCACACTGTGAATCACTTTGTGTGTAGCCTTGTATGCCCCGTGTGTAGCCTTGTATGCGCCGGGAAACACGTTGTGATTATCACGGTCTAATTCATGCCGCTGTTGCTTTGTACAAATCGCATAATGTATGGTGGTAAAGCCAGAGTGAGTATGAATATTATTAAGCTCTTTGCTTACGTTTTGGTAAGCAGGCGTGCGCGCGCGCGTTGTTATTTTTGGTGTTGTATGCAATAATTGTGTGTATCGTTGCTGTTGCTGTCATAGAATGCGTTCTAATTCCATTCTGCTGGCATTAATTTTCTGCATGTGCAATCTGCACATAAAATCTCGAACGTCCATCCACAGACAGAGACCATCCCAGTGACTGAAATGTATATTTGCTATTCATCGATAGATTCATGATGACGCTGTATATGGATGACCACGATATACAGAGATGCTAATGCAAGCACTCAGCATACCTAATGTATACACATGTGTAATATGTGTGTGCGTGCGAACGGTGTGTGTGTCCGTTGCTCTTGGTCATGTGGCGTTCATTCCATTGCAGGAGAACTTTCTGCTCGAGAGCACCGAGGAGGATGCGCCGATCAAGCTGATCGATTTTGGTCTCAGCACTTTTTTTGAGGAAGGACAAATCTTCGCGCAACGTGTTGGTACACCTTATTACATGGTAATACTTCCAAGTTTTGACTGCCCTTTGCTGCAACCTCCTTACTCCACCCGACTGAGAATGCATCATATCCAGCTGAGCTTTACATTGAATGGGTCATTGTCACTGTTAAGCAGCACATTTAAAGCTGAGGGCTGCATTTGGTGGCAGAGCCACCCCCAGTCGTTATCACACACATGCTATATATGTTTGAGGATCACCCTGGTGAACATTCAACAATGTAAGAAACACATAGAAGGGCTGCCCACGCTGCCCCTGGGGCAGCACGCTGAATACATCTTGTTCCCCCCTAGACTTACTTTTTGGGTCTTGGGGGGTTGCCCCCCCCCTCCAAGACCTTCAAGTTTTGACTTGGGGAGTTAAACGCCACCCCGCAAACCACAATATCATGCAGCAGGGGGTAACTCCCCCCTCTCAGACCTGGACATTGCGCAGTTGTGGTAACACGCGGATACCACCATCACGCGCGCATGGGCGGGAGTGCCCCACGTGTGGATACCACCATGCAGCACCAGCTGAGCTTGAACGGTGCTTGATTGAAGTGAAGGGGACGGACGTTGAACACTTACTAGAAAGTTGTGCAAAAGCCCGAAAATTTGGCATTTCTCACGAGTTTTGAGCAATTCTGAATGGTGATCAGTGGCGAGAAGGGCTGAGTACCCCCCAAAGACTCTGTTGTGCAGCAGGGGTTACAAATCAGCCCCCTCCTCCTCCGTCTTTGCTTTCGTGCAGGCGGAACATCCCTCCCCCCAATCTGCTTTCATGCAGCCGAGCGGCCTATGTTTTGTGCTGCCCCGCCCCCCCCTGGGCGTGGGCAGTCGAGGCATTTCCCAGCGCACAGAAATGCATCCTCACATGGGGTCCTCACATGGGGTCCTGACATGGGGTGCTTTTGTCTGCTCATCGATGATAGGTGGTAAGGTGATCCAAACAAATTGGGGGTAGGCGAAGTTAAAGAAGAGCATTCTGATACTGGTGTTGATGAAATTCATAGAGGGTACTGGAGAGGACACTTATACTTTCAACCTCTAGATGATTTCCACATGCACATCTGCTTTGACACAGAGATCGAGGGATGGCCACCCTGCATTAGTTTATGTCTCAAACTGATTTGTCGTAAAGACTGACCTGTTACTTCATCCAAGCGCACTCCTTCTCTACGGCGCCCCAATTTTTAAGCATTGCAGCCGTTCCTCAAGCATCACTGACAACTCCGGCATCGATGATAGTATTCCTGATTTACAAGAGGAAAACACAAAGACATCAGTCAGGAGTGTGATCTTTGAAACTGTCCAGCAGTGCATAAACCAGATATATAGACAAAGTGGTGGTGAGCCAGCGTGAATACTATAAATAGACAAAGCACAGCATTCTAGTGTTGCGTTTACTCCAGGAGCCTTTGGGCACACAGCCACGTCAGGGTATTGCTGATGCTGGATCATTATCACACAAAAATTCAAGTGAGAAATTTGTCCATTTGAACTGTCCGTGAGGATTGATGGCGCTGTAAATCGGGAGAGCCCAATGGCGGGATATTCGCATCATGCAGTGGGCTATCATGTATCCACCAATTAAAATTCAGCAGACGGCTAAGTTCTGAGCCTGCCACAAGCAGCCAACAACGCACGATTGAAATCTTATGCATAAACATCTATCATAATACGTAACATCATATATGCCTTACCTTGACAATGATAGCCTCACGTGTCCTCGCCTTCACACGCCACATTAGACATTACCTTGACTGTAGTTATATATGCAGCTGTACCTTGACATATTACGACCTCACATGTCCTTGCCTTCACACACATGCCACGGCACCTTGCCTATGATTATGCAGGTCGTGCCTTGATATAACCTCACGCACGTGTCCTTGCCTTCACATGCCACGTCACCTCTGAATCAGGATACAGCAACATATACAACAGTTGAGATGCCACCATGATATCAGACCATGGCGTATGTACACTGTACCAGGCACACTCCTGATAACTTATACATATTTTTCTCTTTATTTTTCCTTTCTTTTCTTTTATCTTCTTTCTTTTCTTTTTATGTTTTCTATTGTTTTTGGTGTATCACATAGGCTTCTAGCCTTATATTCCACTGTTTAATTGCATGACATATACTGGCTACACAGCCTAGCAATACTATCACTTTTCGATATAATGTATGGTCGCAGACCTATAACATCTATATCCCTATGTTCAGTCTTGGCATCTTGCCCAATCCTAACACGTAAAACTTGTACAATCCTTTCACTTGGTCAACACTAACTGAGGTTCACTTTTCCCAAGCTTCCCCTTTCATCATGTTGCTCTTTAACTCACTAGCAGGATTCCTAGATTGACATCTGTCATCGGCCAATTACCAGCAGACCATGCCTGATTCTGTTACTCCTCCACCAATCATCAGGCAGATCATGATACTTGTATTGCCATTGCAGATCTTCTCCTGGAATCTACCATGAATCATTTCATTACAGATCTTCTCCTGAAATCTGCTTTGTCATCGATTATTTTCCCCACTCGCTCACTTATGTGAATATCCGATAATTCCCCATTATTCGCGAGTGGGGCATGCACGCTCGGGGCATACCCATGGGGCATACGCCTCGGGGCATACCCATGGGGCATACGCCTCGGGGCATACCCATGGGGCATACGCCTCGGGGCATACCCATGGGGCATACGCCTCGGGGCATACCCATGGGGCATACGCCTCGGGGCATACCCATGGGGCATACGCCTCGGGGCATACCCATGGGGCATACGCCTCGGGGCACACCCATGGGGCATACGCCTCGGGGCATACCCATGGGGCATACGCCTCGGGGCATACCCATGGGGCATACGCCTCGGGGCATACCCATGGGGCATACGCCTCGGGGCATACCCATGGGGCATACGCCTTGGGGCATAGCCCTGAGCTGTTCGTGCCTCCCGGTACAACTCCTCCCCCCTCAAGAGCGGCCTATCTCCCGATGCCGCTCCCGGTGTCGTCAGGTATCAAACTCCCCGAACTGAAGATGGTGGAAGAGATGACGCAACAGCGGAGCCGGTACTGGGTACACGGCTTGAGCATCTCGCGCTCCTGGTTGCTGTGAAGACGATGGTCCAAGCTGAGCAGTTTCAGGGTGCCCTCCGGTGGCCCATTTGCATGCGCAAGGTGTCCGCGAGGTGCACTCCAGCAATGGCGTTGGTGGAGGTGAGCTAGTCCAGATACACGTTGGTTTACGATATCGCTCCCCATACTTACAGTAGGTGCAAAAAGAGGCTGTGGCAGTTCACGAACCACTGACCGCAACCGCAGCGCATTCGGGTATCTTCCTTCAGGATTTTCAAGAAACCAGTGCTTGGGCTTCAAGTACTCAATAGCATCCAGGGTGCATTTCACACTCTTGTCTGCTCCTTCCAGATCAGGAGGTCCTCCCGTAGTGCGCGCCTGCTGACTGTACTGGGTACATGGAGGGCTGGCCCAGATGACATCAAAGAATCCCGGTGGGTACTGAGTGGGGTCCCAGTCCTCCATTGATGCGAGATGGTCGGGTTGCCATCGTGGGGCGTTGTCGAGCGTAACCACCGAGGCAGACGGAAAGCACTTTGCAAACTCTCTTTCCACCGATCCGGTCCCGCTGAACAACACCAAGATTCTCACTGGCCGGGTCTTTCGCTCTTCAAGGTCGGTGATCACCACTAGCTCTCCGTTCTCCAAGATTTCCACCCGCTCCCACGGCAGACAGAAGTCTTCCGGTGGAGAATCCACTTCTGGGACGTCACATTGATGTTCCATTAGTTGGGATAAAGTGACACCAAGGTGAACGGGCTGTCGCTGCTGACGTTGACGTCGGCCATGCTCAACGGACTTCAGCATGTCCGCCTGCATGCCCAACCGCCGTGCCTCGAACTCCTTGAGCTGCTGATTCTCCCCGCCTCTGTCCATCTTGTCTCTGGAGCGCCACTGGTCGTGAGCTGCCGAGTAGCCCGTCCAGCGGACCTTCCATTCCTCCACTGATTTACCCTTGACCATGCGTACACGATACGCCAGAATTTTGTCCACGGGAGCTTCCGCTTGCCCATCTACCATTACCGGGTCAGGTACAGGCAGTTGTGCTCGAGATGCAAACTCATCCATGCCGGAAACGTATGGCTTCAGGCGGTGCTGTGCAAACACGTCGTGAATGCGCCAATGCGGTGGTAGAGCCAACCGATAAGCCACCGGTGCCCCGCGGTCCGCCTCCGCCAGCTCCGCCTGCAAATCGCTGTAGAAGCACTCCACGACAGTTACAGGTCCGTGCCAACGCTTGCCGAGCTTCCGGCACAGCGCACGGTCCATCACCTTCTCCGTCAGGTGACGAGCCTCGATCCATACCAGATCCCCCACTGCGTACCTATGCTGCTTGTGACGCCGGTCGAACTGCTCCCGCTGGCGCTGCTGAGCCAACTCAAGGCGGCCACGCGCGTCCCGCAACTGCGACGAAAACTTCACAGCCATCTCATGGGCGGTACCCACCCCCCCTTTTCGTCGCGCAGAGCCAGGGAGAGTCGCAGCTTCCAGGAACAGGTCCAACTGAGACATCGGAGACACCCCGTAGCATAGCTCAAAGGGAGTGAATCCTGTGACGTCACTGCGCGAGTCGTTGATAGCAAACTCCACATTTGTCATGTAGAGGTCCCAGTCATCCGGATTGGCACCCACGAACGATCGCAACATGTCCTCGACCACCCTGTTGGTGTGCTCCGCTTGCCCGTCTGAACGAGGGTTGTACGGAGTGGTAGAAGCCACCCGCACCCCCATAAGTCTCATTAGCTCACGCCAGAACGAGTCTTGGAACCTGGGGTCACGGTCACATACAATCTTCATGGGGGCTCCATGCTGCCTCCATACCACGTCGAAGTAGATGCGGGCTACCGTCTGTGCAGAGCTGTCCCCAAAGTTCATGGGCACAAGGTGTACCATTTTGCTCAGCTTACACGTAAAGGTGACGAAGGCGTCATTCCCCTGGGCGGTGAGCGGTAACCCTGTAACGAAGTCCACGCTCACATCTTGCCAGTTACGCTGAGGAATAGCGTGTGGATTCAACAATCCATCGGGGTAGGATGCCCGGGGACGAACTGCTTGACACGTAGGGCATGAGGCCACCCATCCTGCCACGTCTTCGGAGGCATTTTCCACCAGAACCTGCGTAGAACTCTTTCCAGCGTCTTTTCCCGGCCAGTGTGACCTGCAGTGGTGGAGTCGTGGGCATCCCTGAAGACCACCTCTCGCAAAGGAGAGTCTTCGCCGAGGACCAACTGGTACCGTCCCGCGGCTACACGCCACAGTACGTTCCCGACGATGCGGAAATCTCTCGTGGCATGGTGCGGGGCCGCAAGGATGTCATCCCGCAGCTGTTGAAGGGGACCGGCACGTGCGTACTCATCGTGCAGGGACTCCAGGAATGTAACGTCCGTGGGGAGGCTCGAAGCATCGCGGGTCTCAGCAGCCTTACCCTGTCGCACTATCGGAGGTGCCACTCGGGGATGCCGCACTCTTGGCGCTAGCTGTCGGGTAGGGGGAGCATGCACCACCAGCACGGGCCACGGAAGGTCGTGGAGTACACCGTCAGGAGTCTCGAACAGCTGGGTGGGTACTCCTCGTTCGTCATGAGTAGGTATCACTTCCACCAGCCGCATACCAGCCATCCTGAAGAGCCGCCTCCATTGAGGCATGCGAGCCTGGATGTCCGGTAGAAGGAACACTGCCGAGGTATGCGCGGGGTCTTGCCGCCATTCATCTACATACTTGCGCAACACTGCCTCGATGGAGATATGACTGCTGGAGTATGGGGGATTACACCAGACGTGCTTTCCCCTCCACTGCTGTCGCAGACAATCAGTCCAGTATGCGTCTACTTGACGGTTCCGTCCACCCAGGTCACAACACGCGTCAACATCGAAGCTGCCGAACTGCCGTTGGAGGCGCTCAAAGACCTCCTTGCGCACCTTCCAATCCTGCCGATCGGCTGGCTGTTTGGTGGCTCGACCAGACGGCTGAGCTGGCTGCTTAGGACCTCGGAAATCCGTAGCGGGCGGTGTCGAGGTTTTCGGCTTGGTGGAAGGAGTCGTCGTAGCAGTGGTTTGTCGCAGCCGAGCACTACGGCGCAACACTGGATCGGTTCCCGGGGTGCTCGCTTCCTGCCGGCGCTTCCCAGATTCGGACAAATCAGTGAAGTAGTCGGTGGGAGCTCGCAGCATTAGTTCCTCTCCAGCGGGTGCACACTTAGGCGAGCTAGTTGCATGCTCAGGCTGGCACGTTGAATGCCCCGCATGCCCCAGCATGCCCCGCATGCCCCAGCGTATGCCCCGGGGCATGCCCCACTGCATGCCCCACTGAGCTGGCTGCATGCTCAGTCGGCCGTGTTGCATGCCCCGCATGCCCCGCATGCCCCGGGGCATGCCCCACTGCATGCCCCACTGAGCTGGTTGCATGCTCAGCCGGCTGTGTTGCATGCCCCGCATGCCCCGTATGCCCCGGCGCATGCCCCGCTGCATGCCCCGCTGAGCTGGCAGCATGCTCAGCCGAGCCGGTTGCGTGACAGGGCGCGCTACCAGCCTGGAGCAGGCTCTCCAGGGCCCGCTCCGCCACCTGAAGTGTCTCCACGCCATCCATCCATGATTCCATGGTGGCCAGCCATCCTGGTACAGGGGTCGGCGGGTGATCTTCAAAGTCCTCGTCGGCATCCAGCACGGAGAGTGGGTCCTTGGGGAGGTCCGTCTCTTTGTCTACGACACCGGCCTCCTTGAGCCCTTCTCGCGGGTCCTTGGTCACGTAGTCAGGTCGGCGAGATAGCGCATCGGGGACCAGAAGAAGAGCTCCATTGACGTACTCCATTCGTGGGACACCAACTTCCACCAGGTCCATGTACCACCGTGCCTGTCGTCGGCTAAGCTCTCGTCCCGGGGACATTAGCCATTCTAGGGGGCGATGGTCACCTTGTAACCGGAAGTCGGAGGAGAACAGGTAGTGCCTCCAGGTGACGGTGGTGCAATGGTGCAACGCGCAGAGCTCCCTTTCGCCGGTGTGGTAATTCTGTTCCGCCGCGGAAAACTGCCGACTGTCGTAGGCTATCTCCCTCATACCGTCACCCGTATCTTGCATGAGTACGCCTCCCAAAGCAACTCCACTTGCATCCGTTTGTACCAAAAACGGCGCTGACCCATCCGCGGCTGCCTTCATGTCAGGCAATGCCAATACAGGGGCTGGGGAGAGTGCGGTCTTCAACTCGTCGAAGGCCCATTGCTGGAGTTCTCCCCATTGCCACGGTACGTCGGTCTTGGTGAGCGAGGTCAAGGGTTGGGCAATCTCCGAGAACCGGTGTACGAATCGGCGGTAGTACCCCGCTAGCCCAAGGAACTGTCTGACGTGGGTCACCGTCTCCAGCTTCGGCCAGTCTTTGATGGAGGACACCTTGTCATGCTGTGGCTGGCATCCCTCGGCGGAGAGAGTGTGGCCCAGGAACCGTAGTGACTCCTTCAACATCTGCGCCTTGGAGGCCTTCAAATATACCCCTTTTTCTCGACAAGTGTCCAAGAACTGACGTACGTGGTCGTAGTGTTCCTCCACCGTGCGCGAGAAGACGACCACATCGTCGATGAAGATTCGTACAAAGGGGAGATGACCGAGTGCACGCTGCATTCGCCGTTGATATTGAGAGGGAGAGTTCTGCAGGCCCTGGGGCATCACCAACCATTCATAGGCCCCCATCTGGGTGGTGAAGGCGGTCTTTTCCACGTCCTCCTCGGCCATCGGCACTTGCCAGAATCCGTCCACCGCGTCAAAGGAGGAGAAGAACGCTGCCCCTTGCATCTCGTCAAACATCAGTTGGATGTCCGGTAGTGGGTACCGGTCCCGCACCGTCTGCTGGTTCAATTGTCGGTAATCCACCACCAAACGTAATGTCTTCGGGTCACCAGGCTTGGGTACCATCAGACATGGGGCGGCATACGGGCTTGACGACGGCCGGATGTAACCCTTCTTCATGAGCTGCTCGATACGTTCACGTAGCTGGCGTAGCTCTTCAGCGGTCATCTTGTATGGGCGCCTACATGGTGGTCCACCCTCCGCGTCCGGCTTGCGATCGATGCGGGCCTTGTCCTCCTCAGTGCGACGCAACTTGGATGCCTCCGGTAAGGCTGCACACAGGGTATCCAAATACTTCTCAAAGAAGGCGTCAAAGCGCTGCCTCCACGTGCTGCTTACCGGTGCGTCTCGAGTATCTTGACGGGGCCCTTCCTTCTCCAGGGTGGCGTGAGATGACGGTACTTCAGCAGCGGTAGCTGCGAAGGCTCCTGCCTCATGGTCGTCCCCGCGCGCCGCCATCATGAGCCACTGAGGTTGCGATTCTTCATCCCCGGCCAGGCGCCTGGTTTCCGCGTGGATGAGGTGCTGCTTCAGTTGCGTTGCCGTCAAGAACACCTCATCGATCAGCCCTGCGCCCTGGGCCTTGCCCTGACCCATCCCCGGACTACAACCCACGAGCGTCACCCGTTGTTGTCCTCCACCATTCGCTCGCGTGTTGAAGGAGACGGAACCGTGACCGGCATAATCCAACGTGATTGGGGAGAGGCTGCGAAGCCACTTACCCCCCAACACCACGTCTACTTGGATTCCTAACGGCAAGACCCGTAGAGCCATCCGCTTCTCGCAGTAGTTTACTCCCGACGCCGCGTGTGCGGTGAACTTGGTGTACGCCACCTCTCCAGCGGTCTTTACAGACCCATCTGCCAACGTGACCTTCATTGGTGTCCCTGAGCGCACTGTCAAGTCGCAAGTACGGGCACATTCCGCCGAGATGAAGTTGTCTGAGGCGCCTGAGTCCACCAACACCTTCACTCGATGTCCACGAAGGTAGGCATAGAACACCAGGAGTAGGGGTCCTTTCTCGTCTCGCACCGCTGACAGTGTGTGTGCCAAGAGTGTCCCTGCTCGAGAGTTCGCCTTCCAGCGCACCCCCCCATCCAGTTGAACACGCTTACATTTAAGAGCATCTTCGATTGGGTGTGAACTCAAGGCGGCTGCAGTCTCGTCCACCAAGGCGTTGCACTCGTACTCTTCGCCACTGCCGTGTTCAGTAGCACTGACATACATGGTGGCGTTGGTCGAGGCACTGACGTGAGTGGTATCACTATCAGTGGGGCTGACGTGGGTAGTGTCACTGTTGGTGTCGCTGACGTGAGTGGTGTCGCTGTCGGTGGCACTGACGTGGGTCGTGTCGCTGTCGGTGGCGCCAACGTCGGTGGCGCTGACGTGGGTAGTGCCACTGTCGGTAGCGCTGACATGCGTGGAGTCGCTGTCTGACCCGCTTTCAAGCGGCTGGGACCCATTGGATGCATGCCGGGCCGGGCGCGTTGCACACTGGACCGGGTGCGTCGCCTGCTCAGCGATACAGGTAGCATGCTCAACTGGCCGCGTTGCTTGCCCCGCATGCCCCGCATGCCCCGCTGCATGCCCCGCTGCATGCCCCACTGAGCTGGTCGCATGCACAGGCTGGCATGTCGCATGCCCCGTATGCCCCGCATGCCCCGTATGCCCCGCATG
>LGRX02023530.1:0-10905 GCA_001247695.2 Cymbomonas tetramitiformis | reverse complement strand
GGCGCTACCTGGAGGGCGCCGCCAGGATGGCGCTACCTGGAGGGCGCTACCCGTAGGGCGCTACCTGGAGGGCGCTACTTCGTGGAGGGCGCTACCCGGAGGGCGCTACCTGGAGGGCGCTACCTGGAGGGCGCTACCTGGAGGGTGCTACCTGGTGCGAGGTCACGCTCTCGCCCGGTGCGAGGTCACGCTCTCGCCCGGTGCGAGGTCACGCTCTCGCCCGGTGCGAGGTCACGCTCTCGCCCGGTGTGAGGTCACGCTCTCGCCCGGTGCGGGGTCACGATCTCGCCCGGTGCGAGGTCACGATCTCCCCCGGTGCGAGGTCACGCTCTCGCCCGGTGCGAGGTCACGCTCTCGCCCGGTGCGAGGTCACGCTCTCGCCTCGGTGTGAGGTCGCCCGGTGCGAGGTCACGCTCTCGCCCGGTGCGAGGTCACGCTCTCGCCCGGTGTCGAGGTCACGCTCTCGCCCGGGGTGCGAGGTCACGCTCTCGCCCGGTGCGAGGTCACGCTCTCGCCGGGTGCGAGGTCACGCTCTCGCCCGGTGCGAGGTCACGCTCTCGCCCGGTGCGAGGTCACGCTCTCGCCCGGTGCGAGGTCACGTTCTCGCCCGGTGTGAGGTCGCCCGGTGCGAGGTCACGCTCTCGCCCGGTGCGAGGTCACGCTCTCGCACGGTGCAAGGTCACGCTCTCGCCCGGTGCGAGGTCACGCTCTCGTCCTGCTTTAGTCGAGACAAAATGTCACAAGCCGTCTCAGGTCAATGCATAGTAATACCAATGGCCACGAACCAACAAGGCCCTTCCGTTCTATGCGGTGGTGGTCGGTGAACGTCGGCCAACTGCAGGCAGTGTGCTAGACGGTTTGAGCAGGATACGACAGCAGCTCATTGTTGCGCAGTGTCCACACGGAAGTCCAATCACAGTTTGGCAAACACACAAGTAGTGGTTGAGAGGTGGCCCGAGCAGCTCGCATAGTGAACGTAAGCTAGGTTTGGTGGGATGGCCTCTGTAAGTAAGCAGGGCTATCATAAATGTACTTAGATGGCTTAGTGGGTCTTAGTTGGTTTCGATCTCCACGTTGCTCCGGAGATTCCAGATGGATGTCCTGAAGTGTGCGTTAAATCCTTCGATCTCCGGCGTGGGTACATAGTGCAACCACGTAGTTTTTTGGTGGTAGTCCGGTAGCTAGGATATTAGTTGTCGAAGACATGAGTTATAGGATGCGAATACACTAAGAGACGTGAGGAGCACCGGAAGGCCAAACCACCACAACAACAGTTCACTCGGTGTTCAAACGATCGTGTCTTGTGCGCTTGCATACGACCGTAACTCAAGACTCAAACGATATGTATGCAAGTGAGGGCTTTGCCCACACCCTTCAGCCCGGTTTTCCATGGCGTTCTTAGCTCTTGAACGCTCGGCATACATACACTCGCCCAAGCCCATTATGATGCACACGCACATACGAGCCAGCTACGACGGCAGCTTTCTCTGAGCCTTTCACTAGGCTTGAGATCCGTCACCAAAGGAAGCTCGTACTCAGACCGTTTGTCTCCACTTTGAGAACGTGCTTAGACCCTTCATAGCTTGAACTGTTTGGGAAGAAGGGGGCTTATGCACCGGGCGAGCTCTATTGCCAATGCCACATTGTTCGGGAGGGAGGCTTTGCACCGGGCAAATGTCCATGGCTTTGTTTATATGCCTGTTGACTGCAAGCTCCCCCTTTGGACCGAGAGCCCTCCACGGCCACACTCACCCTAGCTCCCCCTTACAACCGAGTGCATCACTCGCTAGAAGGTCAACGTTATGTCCAACTGCGAAATTCTACCTCGGAAGTTTGTTATTTGGTTCAATTTTGTATTTCGCCGGGCGAGAGCGTGACCTCGCACCAGGCGAGAGCGTGACCTCGCACCGGGCGAGAGCGTGACCTCACACAAGACGAGAGCGTGACCTCGCACCGGGCGAGAGCGCGGCCTCACACCGGGCGAGAGTGTGTCCTCGCACACGGCGAGAGCGTGACCTCACACCGGGCGAGATCGTGACCCCGCACCGGGCGAGATCGTGACCCCGCACTGGGCGAGAGCGTGACCACACTGAGAAATAAACGCGGTAAACCGGTGGTAAAATGTGGTAAACCGGTGGTAAAATATGGTAAATTGGTGTTTTACCACCATTATACTAATAGTGGCGATATAAATCCCGTGGGTAATTTCCTATTGGCAGTTGGCGTTTTTGTTACCGCGATTTTACCACATTTACTTATAGCGCGGTAATTATATATTATTGTTTACCATTGCTGTATATAATTTACCATGGTACCCCCCTATGACCGGTAAATTGACCCCCAATGGTAAAATTACCACATATGACCGGTAAATTGACCCCCAATGGTAAAATTACCACATATGACCGGTAAATTTACCACGGTATGACCACGGGTGGACACGTGGCAGGCATGATGCACTGTGATACGGACACGTGTGCAAGATTAGTGCACGTGGCAATCAGGCATAGAATGTTAGATAACTGTTACCGGATATGCTAGGTAGGTATATACGTGGCTTGGCAAGTCCCGGCCCCGTCCTGGGCTTTGCAAGTAAGGTCACACTAGAAGCAATAAGGAGAAAGGAAGGAAGGACGCATGCTGCTGGTTTCTAGCTTGCCGTTGCTAAGGTCTTGAGCATCGTGCAGATTTCATTCCTGGCCAAAGGTAGATGGCGTGGAGGGGGATTTTAAATCCCGGAGGACGGTGGCAGATACACTTGGTCTCAAGGCGTGACGCCGGCATCAGCAGGGTATGTTTGGCATCCTCGTTCAAGACAAAGACGGCACGGCTGTTCATGCGCGCGTTTTTGATAGTCGGGTATGCCGTCACCATGGCTAGACGGCACACAGCGCAATGTGTGGCCGGGTCCCAGATCAGATAGTAAGCTTCCACGCGGCCGTATTCAAATGCATCGGCTTCAGAGGATGCTAAGGCTACGTTGTAGGAGATTCTGGTTACTGCCCTGGTGTACATCGTGGACGTGAAGTCCTCGTCGCCGTGCCGCATTCGTGGAAAACATAGGACGTCCAAGGCGTCCCGTTCTAGCTCGTATCGCTCACCGTGCATGGCGCGCAAGGAAGCCGCCAGGCCCGGCAGCAGCCTTCCTTCCGCATCGGCGCTTAGCGCGGATACAGCCACGCCACCGCGGATGATGTGATGACCGACATCCATGAAGTGACACGCGAGCCCCGGGTCATCGCGGAAACCCGGGCCGTCCTCTTTCACCGAGTGCGCGACATAGTCTGGAAGGAACCGGATCCCGGGGTACAAGTGGGCCATGTCATCTACACGGTCTTTCAGCAAGTAGGCGTTACCGATGCATGAATCGATGGCCTTCCCCCCCACCGGCTCCGGCACCACCCCCTTCGCCTCCCCCAACAGGCGCTCCACCCATAGCTCGATGTTGGAGCTGACAACGCCTACCTTCTCCTCTTGCTTGCACAAGTGTACCACGGCTAGGCGTAGATTCAGCGTCAGCATGTTCATAGGGCACTCGTTCTCAATAATGACAGCGAACTCCCTCATACGCAGCTCCGCTTGTGCGCGAGCCTCTGCGCGGTCTTCGATTGTGCCGGCGCACACCTGCCGGATGAAATATATCACAGCCTCCCTCAGCTTCCACCAAGCCCTGTCCAACTCTCGGTTGAGACTCTCCAGGACGTCCCGGACGTCCTGGAGTTCATGATGAATACCAGCGGGCTGAATATCAAAATGAAGTTGAGCCAGTCCTCCATAGTGTAGTTCCCTGCAAACAAACCAAGCGTTTCGGGCGACATCAGCATGCATGCACCGTTCATTCAATCAATGGTCAACCCATACAACGGGCGGGCCCATGCACATAATGCACGTAGATCTCGCATGCATTGGAAGAACAGCTTTCCTGCAATCATGCCTGCCAGCACACCTACCTGCATATTGCACCACGTCCTGGTACTCAGGGTGCGTGTCGTGCGGGGCACACAGCCCTTTGCCGTTCTTCTGTGGCTGCTTTAGCTGCGCGGCGTTGAAGTAGCACGTGGCACAGTCATCGCAGTTGGGCACCTTGTGGCGGAACATCTTCACAGTACTCTTCACGACACCGAAGGTCATACAGTGCATGAAAGGCAGCACGTATGCCGACATGGCGGTGAAATATTCCAGGGCCTCCAGGGGACCCTTACCGTAGCGCCCGGTGCGCATGGGATCAGCGCCCTCCTGGGTTAGCTTGACTAGTTCCTCGTGATCCTCCTGGGTTAATAGCACCGACGGGTCCCAGGCATAAGCCGTCTCCCCGTCCGGTAAATAGCTTTGTGCGATAGGTTTGGCATAGCCTAGGCAATACATCCCACCAGTTGGTCCGGGGGTGCCCTCCCACAGGCTCAGGTAATCGTTGCGTCTGGCAGCCACCGGAGCGAACCTTCCCAGATCGTTCCGCGCAACGGTGTCACAGTAGCACAGCACCAGAAACACACTGAACTTATCATGCCACTTGCCAAAGTAACCATCGTATACTCGGAACGGCGTGCCTTTGTCGTCAGCGTGCCCGTCGCGTAACTCCTTGAGCTCCTTCACGAGGCGCTCTTGGATCACGTCATTGTTCTTCCAGTGCTGCCTAGGCCCCGGAACCACAATTACGAGCCCGGTAAATTCCATCCTAACCCGATCCTGCGAACACCCGCATGGATGCACCGTCAGTCCTCCCTTCCTCAATCACCGGGAAGCCTTCACAGCCAGACACGCTAGCAGGTGTACAACCTACGGCACGCAAGGCGGGACGCAGTGCACCTTGCATACGCCTACACTGCAGAAGCAGACCAGCAGCAGGGGACCACCTGCATGCGTTACACTGGTTACCCTTATTCTAGTAACAAGGCACATCGCAACGGTTCGAGTTGCAGATTGTGGCGGCGTGTACCCGAGGGTGCAGGTCCGCGCTCCGCATCGCTCCGAACCTCGTGGACCATCCCCTGCACCGTGCGCGCCACATTCCCACCATTACGCCCGGTGGTGTGTCCCCACCCTCACGTGCAACGCATCGTTTGCACCATAGCGCTGTTCAGGTCAGCCATTTCATTCAACATACATCAAGGGGAGGGGGGGGGCTTGGTTGTAGTAGGAGTGCTGGGTGTCGGCTGGACTCACTGTTTGTCGTGCTTCTCCGCCCGTGCGTCATCCTCACCGTATTCCACAGCCATTCCATCCCGAACCATTCCAGGTTTCATGGGATCAGTGCTTTCTGTTTCCTGCAGCAGCCGGCCCCCAACCGTGCTGTGCTCGTTGATCCGCGCCACGTGCGGGCTGGTCATGACGCATGCGTTTGTAGGCGCTCTCGCCTGCGTATCAGCACGCATCTTTGCAAACTTCGCATTGCGCATCCAGCGTCTGACTAGCCGTTTCACCGGGAAGTAGAAATAGTACTCCTGCGGGCGGTACACCTCACCCCGCGCCGTACGTGTCACACTGTATCTCTCCTCCTCGCACCACCCAACCGGCACTCCCGCCGCATCCCACGCGATGGGAACCCCGCATTTCTCCGTGCGCTGGTTTCTTGGTCTCTGCTGGAAACGTTATGTGATACTTCGGACACACATGCACTGCGTAGTCCCACACGGTCTCGGCACCAATCAGGCGTAGCATGTGCCAGAGCGACCCCGGTAAATTGGTGTTTGCTCCACCCAGCAGCATCTTCAAGATTTTCATGAACGTGTTGAAGTGCGCGTTTGTCCACTACTGTCGCCGTTTCATGTCCAGCAAATACCACACAGCTTCCTGCAGCGTCACTCCGTGGGGGCTCGCCTGCCCATGCGTTAGAAGCGGATCCATCTTTTTGGGACTGAGTTCGGCCGACTCTGGCGCGTCCAATGTCTCCACTTTCGCTGGCTCCGGCGCGTCTACCGTCACCGCTTTCCCTGCCTCCGGAGGGTCCACCGTCACCTCTTTCGCCGGCACCGGCGCGTACACCGTCACCTCTGCGTGATGAGCCAGCAGCAAGGCGGCCGCCTCTTCCACCTCGATTTCCATGCCCGCCTTTGCAGCTAGTTCCTGCGAGTGGCCGTCCCCTCCTGGCTTAGTTTCTGTGCATATTCTGCGTGCGCTGCATGCCCCTGCGCATGTTGCATGACGTACATACTACAATACGCACTACATGATGTATCAGAAAGACGCACAGGCGTTTCCACGTCCTGTCCGAGCAGGGCGTACATCGTAAAGAAAGTCCGGGATGGAGAGGAGGTCCGCCTCCGCATCACCACCTTCGTCCGTCTCCTCCACGATGTCTTCTTCCGGGATGTCCGGCAAATCCAACACCTCCTCCCAGTATGCATTTTCGGCTGGGGTGGGGGCATCTGACGACCCCCCATCCTCGCAATGACTCAATCCCATATATCCCATGGCCTGTGCGTCCGCCAGGTCGTGGTTCGTATCATTCCCATCTGCGCCGGCTCCTCCCACCAGGGTATACCGCAATCTCTTGTTGGGTATCCTCGCCTGCTGAGAATCATCATCCGCTGTTTCCGCAAACACTGGGGCCGCCTCCATCTGGTGGCCAGCGGAGATGGCAATGACACGGTGCCTTTGATCAAACTGAACTCCCAGAGATTGCATGTGGCCTATGAGCACGTCAATCCTTCCCTTGTGCTCCTTTCCGGCGCGCCCTACCTGATCAGGTATGCCCAGCGTGCACAAGTCGTCGGGGGTGAAGAGGGAGCGAATGCTTGGGCGCTTGATGTCACGGTAAGCGCGTTGCGCCAACTCCAGTAGCCGGGCGTCGGTCACGTGCCGGTTATCCCACGCGGTTGGGAGCTGCGCTGTTTGGCACGTGACGGCTTCCCCCCCGGCTCGCCGTTTCCCCCGCGCGCCGTCCACCGGGCTCGCCCCCCCACCTGCTAGCTCTCTGGGGCCCACAGGCGGTCCCCGGAAGCTTGTTATCCGCATCCTATTATCGATCATGCACCCGAGAGTTGTCAATCTGTCAGCAAGCTGACCAAGCTGACGGAGCTTTGTGTCCTTTTGCGTCTTCGTGAGGCGGCCGCCGGCCTTCCTTGGGATCCATCCGATGTCCACACCAAACCGTGACACTTTGGGTGTCATGCTTTGCCCAATATCCAGGCTTTGCAGTTTACGCAGGATGACGGCGTCATCCAGTTCGGCCATCACCGCGCATACCTGCCGCAAATCACCCCTTCCGTGTCACCGACCTGCACGCAGCACATCCGTTGAGGGGGGGCACCGACAGCACCTGCATCATGAAGGCAGACACCTCGTTAGATGCATCGTTGCTGCTCGCGTGAGCGCCCGATCGATACGCGGCGGTCGCTCGGTGCATGGCGTGTGCAGCGTGACGCGTGCTTAGTGACCGCGTGTTTCCGTCGGAGAACACAAACTGATTTATTCCAAAGATACAATACAGTTCAAAATTGTCTGTTCTAGCTACATACGGTCTTTCACATCGCATAGCCTACAATCTGCATTACTCGGAAGCTGGTGTTCGTGGTTGACATCCTAAGCTTTCATGCCAGAGGCTTGCACGCTTGCGAGTTTCCTCTGCGGTATAAGTCGTATGCGCCTGCTTTAGCGGAGACTCGGTAGCATTTACAAAATGTACTATTCACATAATGCACACACATGTTGAAAAGAGGTTCACTCAAACCACTTTTGCCTACAGCATGGGCACGTCACCCACCTCGAGGAGGCAAGGGTTTCTACAAGCAAAGAAAAACACGAAATATGCATGTATTTCTCTTTACATTCGCATCCTAGGCCACCGCAGTCCACTACATCCTCCGGATCCACTTCCTCTAAACACACTATGCAGAACGCCTCCTCGGATCTGGGGAAAAAGGTTCTCAGGACGTCCTCCCACGTGTATGGTAGGCTATTTAATTTAGAATATTTTTTCATAAGTTTAGAATACCCCATTTTATCGTTAATTTAGAATAAGTTTTCTTTATGTCATCCGGCTATGACCGGTGCATGCATCCATGACGTTGTACCTGTACCTGTTGAGCTATCCCCATGCCATGCGAAATATTACACTGAAGAGTTGTCTTGCCGTGATGTCCATATGTCCGAATGGAACCAAAAACCGTTCGATTAAAATCGAACGGTTTTTGGTTCCATTCCGAAAGATTCACGGCCGTGAATCTAAAAGTCACGGCCGTGAATAACAACTCTTTACGCATAATGACTTTTATTATTTGCCATCTTTGCCACAATAGACACTCACGGCGTGTTCTGCTTGAAAAAAAGTAAGTAACTTGAAGCCTTGAGCTTCAACTTACTGAAAGATATGTATCTTGGCAGTATGTGTGCCAAGTTTCGTGCTCTAGGACGCACGGGAAGCCCTCGGCTGTTTGGCATCTTTGGGTTTGGGTGTCACGTTCGAACCCAAACTCAAAACATCTGCCTTAGAAATAGATTGCGCGTTTCGCGCAAAAGTAACTTGAAGCCTTGAGCTTCAAGTAACTTAAATATATGTATCTTGGCAGTATTCGTGCCAAGTTTCGTGCGTTAGGACGCACGGGAAGCCCTCGGCTGTTTGGCATCTTTGGGTTTGGGTGTCACCTTCGAACCCAAACCCAAAGGCAAAGGCATAGGACAGTTTCGTAGATTCTGTCCCGATGCCTTTGCAACCTCGCTTGCTAACTCATATTACAATGAATATTCAACATTCAAGCGTTGGATACCCCACGCCAACGGGAAGCGCTCGGCTGATTTGTTATTTGGGTATGCGCACCCAAATGACAAAAAACGCATCTTTGAAACTCGTTAGTTTCAAAGATGCGTGGCCGATGCCTTCGTGCTTATGTGTGTTAATCCATATGAAATATTCCATGGAATAAATGTGAATATCCCGCACAAACGGGAAGCGCTCGGCCGTTTTGTAAAA
The DNA here is from genome assembly GCA_001247695.2 of Cymbomonas tetramitiformis. Taxonomy (NCBI): domain Eukaryota; kingdom Viridiplantae; phylum Chlorophyta; class Pyramimonadophyceae; order Pyramimonadales; family Pyramimonadaceae; genus Cymbomonas; species Cymbomonas tetramitiformis. The sequence continues at coordinate 1,997 of LGRX02023530.1, read as the reverse complement.
TTAGGGTGCACCCAAAATACAAAACGCATCTTTGAAACTCGGAAGTTTCAAAGATGCTTGCCGGTCGCGTGCAGCGGTAAAAGGCAAGTCAAAGGGTTTAGAATCTAGAAGAAGTACAGGGGCCTTTTTTTCAAGCAGGACACGCCGTGAGTGTCTATTACAACGGCGCCCACCATTATCACAAGCGAGACAAACCTTCTTAAAGCTTTTTGGAGGCTTCCTCATGATGGCACCAGCGGGAACGAGAGCGTTTGACCTGTGTGCACATTATTTGAACACGAGTCGTGAAAAGGACCACCGGTCATAGCCGGATGGCATCAAGAAAACTTATTCTAAATTAACGATGAAAACGGGTTATTCTAAGATTAAGAAAACTTATTCTATATTAATTATTTTTCCCACGTGTATTCCTCCTCCATTGCATCTCCATGTGCAAGCCCGTGACCTACGGTCAATTTGCCATAACGTCACGCAGTTCCTCCTAAACATCCTGCTATAACCAGCCGCCGTGCCACCATACCATGCACACCGGCCTCCCCGCGCCCATGGTTCTTGTTTATTATTATTATTTATTTGTATATTTCTACACAATACGCACACACGATACGCACGCATACATCTGTTATAAACGTATGTCTTCATCAATTACGGTTGGTGAGGTATGTTTTTGCCTAGTTGTCCACTACTTGGTTTTCACTATGCGGCAGCCACGGTCTTTCTCTACCGAAAAGTGTAGGACACCAGCTAGCACCTCATGCTGCCACAGCTCCTCCTCGTCCCCGTCCCAAGGGTATCGAACTTTATACAGCAGCCGGGGCTGCCCTTCTGCAGGCACGGTGACCCGATGCACTTCTGGGAACCCGTGGTCAATGGCACCGGGATGGATGAACTGTCGCTCAGAAACATAAAAATCGATACCCCTACCCGGCGGCGAGGTGACGATCGGAACGTAACCCGTGACCCAAGGACCTTCGTATTCCTCGACTTCGCCGCCCACCTCGTTGACCCACTTGGCGGACAACACTTGCGCACCATACCATGTCCGTCCATAAGCTGACGGATATGGATACAGCCGTCGCGCTACATAAGACCCTACATATGGCCAGCCGTCGCTGGTCGCCTGGTCATATGCCCGTCCGGCGGCAGCCTTCCACAAAGCCTGTCCCACCCATGACTATCTGTTCACCCTTTGGCCGCTGATTCGCAACCGCAGATGAAGCAGCATAAGGCACGGCGCCGGGGAGAGCGCCGCACGCGCCACGCGCCTGATTCAGCGCGGAGCGGAGCAGCCTCCCCGCACCATTTGCTCCTGGGTCCTATGGTCCTTGCGTGCAGACTATGCACCTATCTACCGTACGCGCACCCTCGCGCATCTCTCCCCACCCACGACCTGCAGCGCCGCTGCTCACCCTTTGGCCGCTGATTCGCAACCGCAGATGAAGCAGGATAAGGCACAGCGCCGGGCAGAGCGCCGCACGCGCCACGCGCCTGATTCGGCGCGGAGCGGAGCAGCCTCCCCGCACCCTTTGTCCCTGGGTCATATGGTCCTTGCGTGCACACTATGCACCTATCTACGGTACGCGCACCCTCGCGCATCCCTCCCCACCCACGACCTGCAGCGCCGCTGCTCACCCTTTGGCCGCTGATTCGCAACCGCAGATGAAGCAGCATTAGGCACAGCGCCCGGGAGAGCGCCGCACGCGCCACGCGCCTGATTCGGCGCGGAGCGGAGCAGCCTCCCCGCACCCTTTGTCCCTGGGTCCTATGGTCCTTGCGTGCACACTATGCACATATCTACCGTACGCGCACCCTCGCGCATCCCTCCCCACCCACGACTCGCAGCGCCGCTGCTCACCCTTTGGCCGCTGATTCGCAACCGCAGATGAAGCAGCATAAGGCACGGCGCCGGGGAGAGCGCCGCACGCGCCACGCGCCTGATTCGGCGCGGAGCGGAGCAGCCTCCCCGCACCCTTTGGCCCTGGGTCCTATGGTCCTTG
>LGRX02023529.1:0-17674 GCA_001247695.2 Cymbomonas tetramitiformis | reverse complement strand
TTACCAATCTATAGATGGAAAACACGGAATGCGGGAGTCGACTTTCCTACGTGGCACGTAGATTTAGTCGGCAAAACGTCGACTCTGTCCAAAGCCGTCCAAAGAATCGGGCCCATTTTAGATCGAAGGATGCACAGAGCAAGAGTCGACGGAAAGTCGACGAAAGATGCTTTTTGTCAGACGATGTCACTCGCCACCTTCAAAGGTTCCAGTGGGTGGCACGATGTGCAAAACTTTCAAGGTGGTGTAAGTGTCTACCTGATCAGACATGTCCTTGTGTATTTTGGAGTGACTATCTATGGTGAAGTATGCTTGACAGCAAGGGGTGTCCTTTGTGATAGGGGATTCCATGCAACTCGCAGAGCTCTCTCACGCTACGATTTGACAATCGGAGTAGTGGTTCGCGCTCTAGACCCCTATAGATCTGGCGCTGCAAAGCTTTCATCTGCCCTGCCCAAGAGTTGTACTCTCGAGTGAAGTGTCCCAAGGGATGTGTAGGGGTTGGGGGCGAAACGATAAACTTGGCGAAGGGACGAAACAACCCATTCTTCGGCCACGAGGAGAGTCAGCAGGTTCAGCCCACCTGTAGGGAAGGAGGCGTGAGGATCGCGGTCAGAAGGAAGAGGAGGAACACGACGAACTTCATGTTGAAGACAAAAGAGATTCAACTGCGAGGATACCTATGACGAAGACCCATACAATAAGCGTAAAGCGCAGAGTATTCGGAATGGATACTTCTCTTCAAAGGAGGGTGGAAGTTGACTCCCATATCGATTGACGCAATCACTCTATTTCTCTCCCTAGCCTCTTGAAACTCAGGTTGATTCCATCTGGCACAAACGAAGTGCATGGAGGAGTAATCTAAAACCACGTTCTTTTGATCGCGTTTGGTGCTCCAGTAGTTAGGAAGTGCAACTCCATAGCGCTCGCGAGAATTATGCAAGGGGACCTCATCGCTTTTCAGATCCCCAAGACGCGATGTTACCCACTTGCTGGGAGCACTATCCAAGGGGTCCAAGGGACAAACGGTAATGTTCCAATCCCACGTGTCTCCTTTGTAGAAGGATTCCATAAACCCGCATTGGTAGCATCAAACAGGGGCTTGGAAATACACGAAAACCTGCACGCATTTTTAAAACTCATGTGTACGAACTCACCAGATCCTGAAGCGCTGTAAAAAAAATAAAAAATAAATAAATAAATAAATAAAATAAATAAATAAAAAGCCCTTGCTCGTATCTCTCTGTAAAATTTCGAAAAGAAACAGCACTGCACGCGAATGTTTTTGCAGATTGTGGGCCTCCACGTACACCTAGGACACTGGTCAGATGAAAAATCGCACGGTCTTTCCGATTTCTGATGTGGAGGAATATTTCCTACGATTGGGAATCTCTGTCATGTCGGGGAGGGCTTAATGGAAAAAGTTCATTCTATAAACTGGTGACAGTCGTCGACGGCCGACGCACCGTGACGTGACGTGACACCAATCCATAGAATCGGACTCTGACATGCGATGGGCGTGACATGCAAGAGTCGGCGTCGACTTTCCGTCGACTCTACGACTCTAGATAGATTTTGATTTATACAAAAGTGTGACGCCTTAAGTATGTAATATATAATGACAAAAAACCCCGGTTTTTTCAAAGAGGGGGACAATCTAAAGATTTTTCCCCAATACACAAAAGCGTGACATAAAAAACCGGATTTTTCAAAGAGGGTGACAATCTAAAGATGTTTCCCCAATACTGGAAGCATTTCGGTGCTTTCATCATAACATCGGCTCGCAAAACCTGGAAATTTGGCCCGGAGGGCCTAGGCTGGGCCCTGGTAGCCATGACAGCTGACACGGGGCAGGGCCTTAGGGCCCGAGATGAACCTGGAAATCAGCCCCTTTTTTTCTGGAAATCGAAATGTTCATGGGGAAACAGGTATATAGTAGTACTATAGTATTGTATATAGTAGTACTATAGTATTGTATATAGTAGTGGTAACTCTTGGTGGCACTCACCCCCTAGCATTTTAGTATCGTTGTACAATGTCACGCGCGTTAGAGTGCGACTGGCGGACCGCCTCTAACAATCTTCCCAAAGTACTGATTAACTTGGCGGCGTAAGCCGCCTCCTTCACTTTGGTGATATTATCCGCATCGATCGGTCCTTCATTTGTTGCCTTATGGCGGCTGTCGTACCGTCTCTTTCCCCACCCTCCTATAGCTAGTTTATTTCGGGTTTCTCATGAGGTTATGGGACCCACTCTACGCTTCACTGCTTTTGCAGATTTTTGAACGACGAATCTTGAGATTTTCCCGCGCAGGCTAGCAATTTTTTACCGGCATGGCTCTCCCACGTTCTCTTGCGCCCCCTCGGCATTTGCACCTCCCAACACTACACTGACGACTACTGGGGAGTGGTGACCCCAGTAGCATCAATTATTTCGGGATTGGAGTCCCCGGAATTTCTCAGCCTTAACACCTCAAAGACGAAGTCCCCGTACTGCAAAGCTGATATTCAAACTGGAGCTCGAAGATGATGCTACAACATGCGTATTTTGCGCTATACTTGTGCGATTGACCTCATAGTTTGCGTAAATTGGAAAGCATCATCTAATCTTCTACTATTGTGGCTCTATAAAGCTACATTATGACGTGCGATGCACATCCTTAAGTATGGATACGTGCACATTTAACAGTTTGCAGAGAAATCTATGCACTTTGAGCAGACGTTGTGGGCACACTAGGGATGTAAGGGGCATGTGTGGCATCCCATGGGGTCATCGTTTGAGTCTATTTAACATTAACTCCTATGCTGGTATTTACCCCGGAAACGGGGTAAGATTAATTGACATATTCCTTGAATTTTAGCCCCATAATACCCCTCTAGGGACCCCCAATGGCCTTGGTGGGTATGTCGAATGGACCGCATGAGAACCACCGCCAAATATATGTAGGGTCTTTCAGCGAAAACAATGGTATGACAAAGTTCGAATGGTATGTCGACCAAAGAGGTAATGAAACCCATGCTAGCATAGGAGTTAAAACTTCATATGCCATCATTCGAGGTCGTATGACCAACTTATGTCCGATACCGCATAAAAGCTGATATTCCATACTGCAAAAGGGACTTCGTCTTTAAGGTGTTAAGTGGGAGCTGTGACCCCACTTTTGGCACCCAAATTAACAGCCGGATTAACTTGCTCCCTTAAAACGCAGCAAATGCCCCCATGCCAAGACCGCGTTGTTGATAGAAGAGGAGATATATTGATATATGTATATATATGTTGCAGGGTAAAAGCTTATTTAGGATAGATGAGAGATGCCCTCATCTACCCTAGGATGATAACAATATGATAGGGATAATACTGGGAGGTTTCATGTGTCAAATATCACAATAAGGTTTTGCATGTGTCTATCTAGTATCTACCCGCCACAAAAAAGTGTATACTAATAAGAAGGTAACTCAGACATACAATGTTTGATGCAGGAACAAATGGAAATGATAAAATGTGTTGTCTTGTGAGGAAAGCAGGTTGCTTGCTTGTAAATTCAAGCGCCTTTGCGAGGGCGGCCACGCGGCCGAGGTGGCGCTCCTTCCTGACGGTTGGCCTGCGTAACAAAATATAACAAAGAGATGTGAACATGAAGCCCTGGCAGGGGAGGTGTTGAGTGGTAAGACGCTCAGGCAGGGGAGGTGTTGAGAGTGTTAAGACGGTCACGCAGGGGAGGTGTTGAGAGTGTTAAGACGGTCACGCAGGGGAGGTGTTGAGAGTGTAACAAAATATAACAAGAGAAGAGATGTGAACATGAAGGATGACGGGCACGCATGCAAGCAGGCACACCTTAGCTCGATTGTTAGCAAACTTTGTGTAACAAGGCTTACACATGTGCTTGGCATGCAAGCGATCCACTTTCTTTTTGCAAGAGGTGCAGACAGGAGCATCAGGACGGTTGGCAAGGTCAGATTGGAGTTCAAGCAGGCGAGATTGTTGAGCAGGATAAGCGTTGTCCAACTTGGGCTTGTCCTGTGTGCGGAGGATGTCCTCAAACTGGGGACAGGCGTGGTGCCTAAGTGTATGCGTGTACAGTAGTTGAAGATTGCAAAATACTTATGTATATGTGTGTGTGTGTGTATGAATGAATATTGTTATGTGTTGCGGGCTATGTGGCTTTAGCATAATTTCTAAATTAAGTATGCGTGTACTTGCTATGTCGTATACTTGTGTAGACTGTGATGTAGCAACTTTTCCAAATTATGTATGCTTGGATTGGGTATGTATACTTGTATAGGCTGTGATATATCACAATGTGTATACTTATACTTGGATTTACTAGGTATACTATCTTGCATATGCTGTAATTATATGTTGTGTCTTTAGTAGCAAATTTTCTAAATTGTGTAGGCCTGGATTTACTATGTATACTTGTATAGGCTGCATGGGTGATATAGCATTTTTTCTAAATTAAGCATGCTTGGATTTTCTCTGTATACTATCTTGTATAGGCTGTATTATGATGTGTGGCTTTAGCAACTTTTCTAAAATAGAAGTGTGGTTGGATTTGCTATGTATACTACTTGTATATACAGCTTATATACAAGATAGTATACATAGCAAATCCAAGCATACACAATTTGGTTTATGCAACCTACTACTATACAAATGTACATAGCAAATCCGAGCATGCCTAATTTAGACAAGTTGCTAAAGCCACACAGCCTGCACACAAAGCCTGCACACACACACATCCACACACCCACACACAGCAATATGCATCCATTCGTACACATGCCGCACAAGCATGTTCTTCACACGCGCGTGCGCACGCGCGCGCGCACACACACACACACAACACTGCACAAAACAAAACAAGGTTGATTACTTAATTATTTTGCTGGGTTTTGATGAAGTCTAGAATCACATTGCCAACAAATATGGATAGAAAAATCTCCGGGGGCAAGTTGCCTTATAATGATGCAGTGATGTTCACAATGACAATTATGCCACAGCCTATACATGCATGCATAGCAAATCCGAGCATGCGTAATATATGAAACACGCTAAAACCACACAGGCCGCACCACACATACACACATAACACTATTTATCCATCCACGATACAAATGCATGAGCGTGGCCACACACACACACACACACGCACACGCACACGGCACACTTTTGGAAAAAAACAATTTTCATTATTAGGGCTGGATAAGCGAGCCCTCAGTATATCATATGAAATAATAGTAAACGCTGTGTTATAGGACGGTAACACACGCGTAAGATAATAGCGGGGATGAGTGCAGACTTCTGTGAGAAGATGCTGCCTCTAGCACAACGCTAGCTCATCTAAATACCATATGTCTCCCATCGCATAGATGGTACCGCCATTGGGTTGTGAACCCGAGACATTGGTTGAACGACCAGTATCGTCAGAACGAATAATACGTTCGCCCCATAATACTGCGCATGCTTGTTCCGCACATGCTTGAAGCGAAGATGATTTCTTGTTTGTTACTTCAAGATGTATCTTGCTTTGCCATCTTCGAGTTCGACATACGAACTCTCGATGACAGGTGTCATTCAAGTCTTTCCTTGAATAATGACAGATGATGTGACTTATCATCTGACGACATGTACAGTCATAGTCGACCGTACTGACGACTGTCTGTCATTATAATATATGACATGATTCGACATGACATGACATGACATGGTATGGCATGTCTGACAGGTATGACACGTATGACATGTATGACACATATATCATCGGTCATGACCCTGACAGATCTCCCCTCTGGAAAGAGTTGTGACCTCACAACGGGCATACCTTTGTATATGTCTTTGATGTCATTGGTGTTGTTGCTTCTGTTGGTACCAGTCTTCTAAAACCGATCTGAGGCGTCCCTCATGGTGTTTTTAGGTTATTGGGGGGAACTGAGTCCACTTTAGTCCCTCACCTTGGCATGATGCCTTACAGTTCTTAGGATGTAGCCCCCTTTGAATTGCGTATCGTATTTCAGAGTGACGTTTCAAGGTTCAATGAATTGCGTTTCGTGATACAGATTGACGCTGGATTACTGATTGATCCACACGTATCGTGCGTCAGAGTGACGATTTAGAGTATCCGATGTATACGTTACGGATTATTACGCTAGCCGTCGTTGCTTTTGCGAACGATGATCCCACGATTTAACGATTTATAATCGCACGATTCTCGGCCTATATTAGTGCACCCAACCCTTCCTCCCCTCCTGAAGCTACTTCGGAGGTTCACAGGCAGCCATGGGGAGCCCGTGTTTGTTTCCGGAGTTATTTCACCGGGGGCTTGTTTTAATGCAAACAGAGTGGCCCTGCTTAACGGGATTGGACTTATAATCCTTCACCCGGTCTGCTCACTCTTGATTATTGGTCCAGTACGCACGCTTTGACGAACATCTATCGCGATGAGTGAGAATGGATTCGCCACGTACTAATGTGAAATTTATTTTAGTTATGTTTGTCAGGCATAACTTAGGATCACAACTCCGTCTACCTCAGTCGATGTCTCCGGTAGCTTCGGATGACTGGCCAAAGAATCCGATGACAAACCACGGTTTTGGCAAAGGTAGCATTTAGCAGTTTTTATTTATCCACAGATATGATATCTCGCATGTGTGCGTATCTGTGCAAGGGTATGATTTTGTACAAGGCTCACTGCACCTTTAGCAAGGAAGGATCAATTTCCCGCTTCTATGCAACATAATGATAAGACATTAAGGGCAAGGTATATAGATGATCGACATGTATTAGTATATATTACAAGAAGTAAGGGCATCAGGCTTAATATAATGTTTAGCCTTCATAGGCAGCTATTATGTCTGCTGCATTGGTCAGCTCTGTGGCTTTGACCCAGGTGTCATGCTCAGGGCCGTAGCCTGCATATCGCACTAAATAGTACTTGACACCTCTAGTGATCTTATCTGAGAGTATATGTGATATCTCAAACAGTGGTTGCCCTTCTTCGGTGATCATCTGTGGCAGAGGCAAAGGTGCTTGGATCGAGTCATTGTACAGCTCTAATCTGGATACAGGCTGTACCGGATGAATACGGATATCGAGGTCTCCGAAATCTAACTCGTATGCACGCCCATGGCTAAGCACTTTGGATATGGTGAACGGCCCAATATATGGCTGCTTAAAGTGTCTGCCTGCCTCTGTCAAACCAGTCCATTGAATAAACTCGGTCCGTAAAAGAACTTTCTGCCCAATTGCATATTGCCGAGGCATGTGAGTCTTATTGAATCTGGCTTGGCTAATTTCTGCTGCTCGGGAAATGTTGTCTACCGCGTTGGCATGTACAACCGAGTACTGGTCAAAATGATCTCGAATAGCTCTTTGTATTGGAATAGGAGCTTCTGGCGGAATAGTGATTACCAGATCATGAGGCGAAAGTGGTTGCGCCATCGAGTCGAGATAAAATGGTGAATAACCAGTTGATGCAGAAACTGTGTTGTTAATTGCAAACTCCACCAGAGGCAACTTGTCCTCCCACGAATTGGCTAAAGTATCATTGCAACAACACCTGTGGATGAAAAAATACCACCTAATCAGTTTATAAACCAGAGGATGGTAAAATTGAATCATGAATCAACAATTTGAAAGGTACTTGAGGATATCCTCGATGAAGGCATGGCTCCTCTCATTGGCTGCATTCGACTGTGGATGGTGTGAGGACGTCATGGACAATCTCGTACCAGTAGATTTCCACAGTGGTTGCCAGAATGTAGAGGTGAATCTGGGGTCTCGATCTGAGATGATGTTCCTCGGAAGACCACGGAGCTTGAAGATATGCTGCATATATATAGAAGCAGTATGCTGAGCTGTCCAGGTCATGCTGAAGGGAATGAGATGACAGCGATGAGAGAATTGGCACATTACCACAAATATACTGTCGTGCCCATTAGTGGTGATAGGCAGGTCAGTAATCCAGTCAAGAGATACATCTAACCATTTTGTCTTAGGCACAGAATATCGTATATGTGCCTGACCATAAGGCTTGTGTCGTCTCGTTTTCTGGCGTTGACAAACGGGGCACTCCCGAATGTACTTGATGGCTGCCGTTGTCATTCCTGGCCAATAATACCGGCTACGCAGAAGATGAAGCATGCGATTTTTGCCTACATGACCAGAAATAGTGGCTGAGTGGCACTCATGAAGGAGAATGTGGCGAAGTTGTGTGATCTCACCGTCATCTGTGGGGACTTTAGCTGTTGGTGGAATGTACAGCTGTCTGCCATATATGGTCTTACGATAGATCAACCCCTGAATGAGCTCGAAGTTGTAGCTGCTGACTGACTGTGATGAAGTCGATGATGTCAGCTTAGCCAAAATAGTCTGTGCAAATGTATCACGATCATATTCGGATATAATGATGTCGTGTAGCTGATGAGCTGATGAAGAAGATATAAGAGCAATGAATGTAGGATCTGCAGATGGCATGACTTCGCTGATGTCTATGTGTTGAAGACAATCAGTGAGTTCAAAAAGTGCAGAGATACGAGTGAGTGCGTCTGCAACCTTATTCTTATCGCCAGCAATATGCTCTATACGGAAGTTGTACTCGGAGAGCTCATCCAACCACCTTGCCTGTTTGGGGCTCAGTGTGGATTTGGACTGGAAAAAAACCAGTGGCTGATGATCTGAGCGTACAATGGTCTCAGGATGTGCCAGGGAACAATAGCCCGGCCAAGCCATTCGATTGGCATATTGTATTTATGCATACTGGGCCAGTGAGATGGCAATGGGCTCGGAAGGGGACTCCCGAGCCATTGACTTCGTACTATGGGGAGCGAAAGCCTGGACTCGATTATAGCTGGCAGCATATTATCGTACACCCTTCTGGTGCGCTACGCCGCTGGGAGCGTAATAGGGGCGGCGGCTGGTTTCTAGAAGACGCCACTCAGTTGAAGGCGCCGGTAGCGCCATTCTCATTACCGATCAGCCGCGTTGGGATCGCGTACTGGAATCCGACGATTGTGATTGACGATGACGAATATCATGGAATTCCCTACAAGGGGCGTAAGCCTACACACTCAGCGCCTACGAACAGTGAAGATTCGGGTACAGGCGCTGTGTCCTGGAGTAAGGAGAAGTTACCAGATTCTGATGACAATGATGACGCAGGTGTCACTAACAGTAAGGAGAAGCTACCAGATTCGGATGACAAAGATGACGCGGGTGTCATATATGACATGGACACTGCCAGTCCGAAATGGGAGCCAACTTCGCCTGAATATGATGACACCGAGGATGACGTCAGCGAGTTCGATGACTTGGTAGCTGACGATGCTGAAGAACAAGCTGAAGCTCGAAGGTTGAAGAGACTGGGACTGCAATTGATCATGGATGAGAAGGGTGAACTTCACTGGGTACCAAAGGGCACCTCCCCGACCTCACCTGTTCAGCCCGATGATCAGCCTATTACCGAGCAGAAGTCTGAGGCCATATCTGAGGATGCCCCAGCCTCTGTGGTGGAAACTGTTCATGTACCACCAAAGAAACCATATGGGTCGGATACTGGATTGACTTCAATGGTTGAGAATAAGGCTGGGGTGTCTGAAGAGACGAAGAGGCAATCTAGGAAATATCCGAGATGTTGGACACATGAGTATATCACTCATTTGAAATGCACCATGAGCAGTGACAGTGATGAAGAAGAAGTGCTGGACGTGGCTCCTCGTAGGAAGAAGGCAAAGATCAGCAAGGGACAATGAAATCAACTGTCTTGATTAGGATTGTCCAAATGCAGATTCTCTGATTAGGATTTGTATAGGTGGCAGATGATGATATGCCAGCCGACATGGGACAGATCGATTAGAGATATGAATTGCGCGCCTTGAAAGTATAAGACATGAATATTGCCCATTTGGAGGCTGTTCTAACTTGAAGTAACTATTTGGAGGAGCTGTTGCTCAACCTGTTAATTTACTGGTCAATCTTTCCTGCCATAAAGATATTGCAATTGCTTGAATTGTAGCCTTGTTCAACTGTTTATCTAGAACATTGCAATTTTGTACACTGCAAAATTGCCGACTACGGACCTGTGCCCCAAGATTGAAGCAGATTTACCTCTGACTGACCCTTGAGCTCCGGCTCGGATACAGTCACGTGCTCAAGAAGTCTTCACTTGGAAGTGGTATTGCTCTGCGCCCTTTTTGCCCCCTGACTTTCACCCTGCATGCAAACAGGCGATTTTCCAAAACTGTTATGCTGCAAAATGGTCAGAAAGTGGGGAAAGAAGCCGCCAGCAACTCAAATCTACCGGGATTAACAGCCAGATTGACCCGAACGGAGAGTGAAAAGTGGACCAGTGGTCAGATTGAGAAAAGAGGACCTCGGAGACAGTTTTAACGTAGACACAAAAATTCCAGACGTTTCTTGATAGTTTTTTGTCGTTTGGAACCTGGCCCCGAGACCTGGGTCCTCATAGATCGCTACATTTTAAATTGGGATGGCCAACCGGCACGGCAGAGCAAAATTAGACAAATTTGAGCCCATCAGACTACATAGAAGGAAACGGGAGCCCAGAAGGATAGTTTTCTATTTTTTTATATTCTTTGAAGGAAAAAAATAGTCTCCAATACTGGGACCTGGCCAATTAGTCTGGATTGCTCCGGGATGGCCGCCAAGAAATTAGCCAAACTGCCGATCAACACTCAATTTTTGAAATTTGGCCACCAAAAACTGCATTGCACTCTGGAAAGCATATTTCTTTGTTCACCACGACTTCCACTGCTACGATGAAATATTTTTCTGAGTGTTCTGGGGGAATTTGCCCAAATTGGACAGATTTGACTTCCCCAACGGTCAGATTTACACTTTGCCACTCTTAATTTCAACATGATGCAAAACGCCAACACGGGACGCTCACCTCCAACGTCGCCTACGTCGACTCCCAGGCGTACAAGGGGACGACAGGCCAGCCAGCGCAGCACGAGAGGTGCTGCAGCCACTGGAACCACTGGCAAGGGGGCGAAGGGCACCTACAAGGCGCCCTCTCCGGGTCAGCCGCCACAGGCTGCGACAGCAGCAGGTGCGCCAAGCTTCCAGATACCCAAGAAGAAGTCGACCCTGTCAGCTGATGCTCCTGAGTTTAACAGCGTGACTCCTCTGGCTCTGGACTCTGGAACCGCTTGTGTGACACCTTCCCTGGAGGAGGCTGTAACGGTACCTAAACCGCGCCCTAATCCGCCCCTGCGTCATGCAAGAGCGGCGTCACCAAGGGTGCTGACTGTTGACACCCCTGGTGCAGGGCGAAACATGAGGGCGACTCCCCAGCGGTATGTCAACTTGACCTCTCCTTCCCCTGGCATCCTGCGATTGCCAGGAAGCCGCGACCTGAGCCCTCCAGCTCCGCGCCAGCGAAGCCCGCCTCGGACTCGAGACCGGACCCCGCCACCGCCGCGCTGCAGGAGCCCACCACGGACGCGCGACATGAGTCCTCCAGCTCCAAGACCGCGAAGTCCTTTGAACTCCTACAGGACTCCACACACTTGGTCTGGAGCTACGGTGATGACCTCCCCGCACGGCCAGCTGCCCACGCCATTCAGCGAGAACGCGCTTCAGGCTGAGTCCGCGGGAGCAGCCTCTGTGGGACAACCTCTACCGGCTGGCCGACCACCTCGCGACCCGATCGCCGTGCGCGAAATGACCGAGGTCAAAATTGCAGCATGTGAGCAGGACATGCAGAATGAGGCGAATGAGCAGAAACCAGGACTTCGCCAATTTCCCTCCCGCTCTGATGTGGCCAACTGGCGAAAGCGCCAGCAGCCGGGTGAGAATCTCGCCTGGACTCCGCGCCCTAACCAGGGGGGTGTGGGGGCAGCGGGGAGGTCAGAAGACACGCACCAAAGCATTGCTGGCGAACTCATGGCACACTCAATGCATCCAACTCCCTCCTCAACAAGCAACGGGGAGGTGGGGGCAGCGGGGAGGACAGGTGGCTCCGGCTTGACAGGTGGCCCACGCCACATAAGCATAGCATGTTCTGGGCATTCGCTGACCTCACCGATTACCGATACCGTTACGGAACCTAAGGTGATCGGTGACTCTATGGCAAGGTTATCGGTGACTTTCGAGTCCGAGATAGACAGCGAGGCAACTTCACTGACGCCCTCACTGACTCAGGCGACTACGGAGGCAGCTACGGTTACGGATATGCTCGAGTCCCTGTTGAACTGCGAGTCCAGACCTTTGACTACCTCGCTGACCTCAACAACTACGGATATGCCCGAGTCCCTGTTGAACCGCGAGTCCAGACCTTTGACTACCTCGCTGACCTCAACAACTACGGATATGCCCGAGTCCCTGTTGAACCGCGAGTCCAGACCTTTGACTACCTCGCTGACCTCAACAACTACGGAGCAGCCAGTCAGCTCAGTCAGTTACGCAGACCTCGCACTCAGGCGTAGCGTTGGACTCGCAGCCTACCAGCCGCATCTTAACCGCAACCTACCAGTCATCGAACCCCCTTCTCAAGCAGATGTCCTCAGCAGAATTCCAGTCAGAAACTTACCTCTGAACTCAGACTCAGTGAACCAGCTTTCTCGCCGGGAGAGGCGCCATCAGAGATGGGAACAGAACCAGCAGCGCCTGGCAGAACAGCGCAGAGCACTCTTCTCTGACCCCGCCTCAGCCAGAACGCCCTCAGATGCCTCTGTCCCCGCACTGAACTCTCAGCATCAATCCCTAATGCAGAATCAGATGATGTTAGAGGTATCAGAGTACATGCAAAATCTGCATCAGCAAGTGCTCCAACACTATCCGCATCTGACTTCGGTTCTACCAGCAGTGGGCGCTCCACCTATGACGCCCTACCAGCACACCTTAGGATGGGCGAGCGGTTTACCAGGTGCACCGGCGCCAGCAGCTGGATCAGGTCCCTGGCTGGTACCAACACCGGCTCAACCGGTTCCCGCACCGGCTCAACCGGCTCCAGCACCGGCTCATCCGGCGCCGGCACCATTTCAGCCAGATCCACCGGCTACCGGCTCATCGCCTTCTGACTCCGCTGAGCCTGATCAACCGTCACCAGGAAACTCGCCCCCGCCTTCAGACAATGGTGAACCACGACACAGGCGTCTAGACGTGTTGCTATGGACTTTAGAAGGAGCCTCCTTCTGGTTGAGAAATCACCTGTCCTCTTCCTCCGCAGTTACTGTCAGCCACGGCGCTGAGGCACAATACTCTTACCGACTGCCAACCATGCCTGGAAGCGCCAGTCACTTCATAACCGATACCAATCGGATTTGGATGACTATGCGGCACATCGGAGTGGACATCCAAGACCTGGCGCAGCATGGGTCAGTGCATACTCCTGTGCGCCTGACTGAGATTGAGGACAGTGACGCTTTCACTCTGGAAGTGGAGAAAACGCAAGTGGATGAAGCGCGGCGTTGCGCGGAAAGCCGTACTGGAACTCAGCAGAGACGCCTGCCCTTGTACTCATGGGTAACCATCGCGGAAAATGCCTTAGAGTCCGAGTTGACAGAATTTGACCCCCTGGGACTCCAAATTTGGGCAGCATTTTCATCTTCCGAGGCGTACTTGTTTAGAGGAATGGCGGCTGGCAACCAACCAACTCCCGCCACAGTACCGGCTAGACTGGGCGTCATGCACTAACTCACATTGGCATATTCCCTAAAAGATTCCTTTTGTTAGTGTGCAGTTAGGGCAACGTTATTGCGCAAAGGCTTGCCGTTAGCGTCCCGTTAGCGTCCCGTTAGCGTCCAGTTGGCGTCATACTCACAATGGAAGATTCTCTAAAGCCTTTAAAAATTCGACTGCTAATTTTTATTCGCAAAAATTCGAAAGTGAAACCTACCACATCCACACCAACCTTGCTAGAGGCCCGCTTGGCTACTCACGCTTTGCTGGTGATTGGTTTGGTGTACAAAAAACATGCTAACGACGTACTAACTAAAGCACATTCCCGTTCAGTTAGCGTAACGTTAGTGCCCTAAGGCCTGCCGTTAGCGTACCAACAATGCAACATTCCCCAAAAGATTCCTTCTGATAAATTCACACTAACAACGCGACTGTCACATAGTAGGAGGGCGGGGTGGGGTGGGGTGTGCGTGTGGGGCAGAAATGCTATTTGTGCAATGAACAATAAACGTCAAGGTGAACATTTTGCGACTCTTCGTGCACAAGCCTCTCGCCCGGATCCACCTTCGCCCGAGCCCGATCCCGAGATTTAGTATACCGTTAAGGTACACAAAATGCATAAAGGGTATCTTAGGGTACCCTTTAGAGCACTAACAACGTTATTTCTTGTGGATGCACAGCTGGAACCGCAAGGTTCGAAGTATTCCCAAGACACGCCGAGGTAAATACGCGCAGGCTTTAGGAAAACCCGAACACATTGACGAGCCATTTTTTGGAGCGTACACAGATCCCACAGTATGGCTGGGTCGAAAGTTCACGGAGTACGAGTCGTTGCTCATGGTCGGGCCGAACCCGGTTTGCCGAAGCTTTTCCTACGTGACCATCGGTGATGGCTTTTATCGCACTGCTGGGAGTGATCGCAACAAGAGCACCTTACATAGTTATTTCCGGACTTTCTTCATTAATGAGCAGTTGGATAAAGATGGAAGGGTGATCCTGAACAAGAAGGGTTTGCCTAAAACCAAGGAAGTTGACAGGTGCGTCCTCCCAAATCGGAATAGCATGCGGTTAGTGTATAAACCATACCACTTAATGTACCACGTTCGACCTATCTACAGGCATGACGACATGCTGCTGGCTGGGAGTGATCGCGATAATATCAACATATACAGCTACTTTCGGGCTTTCTTCGTGAACGAATGTGTGGGTGAAGGTGGAAAGGTGATCCTGAAACAAAAATGGTGTGACGAAGCCACCGGGTATGTGAGTGCTTACCGAATAAAGATAGTTAGTCTGCGGATAGCGCATAAAGTTCTGTACTTGATGCACTATGTCCCAACTAATTGCGTATCAAACATGGTGGCGGTATGCAGGCACGGCCGCATTACAAACATTCTGCGGGTGGAGATCGCGGGACGGCTGTACATCTTATTGAGAGTCAAATGGTTGGCAAAGCCAACCGAACAACAAATCAAGGCCTACCGTCAGAGGAACTCGATTCTCGGGCCGGACGATGTGACTAAGACGGTGTACACCTTCAACCCGCACCGTGACCCACGCGGCTTTCGAGAAGAAAACCGAGCCTTTCATCTTAGCCAACAAAGTTGAACAGCAGGTCGTCGTTATTATACCACATCCGTGCATGGAGACCGCGGTCATTCTTGACCCCACGGCTGACTTTTTTGGATGCCTAAAGCCATCACTTGACTCTGACGACAACTAGGACGACAACGAGGACTGAACTGATGTTTCGATCGACGGGATTCTAGGCCGTGGACGGTCCCTCGGCATATTGCGTTGTGTGATTTCGTGGAACACGCAGCATGTGCAGTGGTTGCGTACTTTACGCGCATATACCGCTGTAGTACACGTTTAACATGTTGATTAATATATGGTTAACACATTAACGTGTGATTATTATAGTGTACTAACGAGCATACTAACGACATGCTAACGTAGCACATTCCCAAAGCAATTTAGCCCCAATATCAGCTTCTTTAAACAGCGACATACCCCCTTAACTAATGTCCAGTTCGCCATCCAATCACCTTAGAACATCATTGAAGTGCATTTGGACCCCATCCATGATCCACTGCGCACCACGCCACGAGTCCACCCACTCCCACACTTAAGGAGACTGGGAGTTAGTATACCGTTAACATACTAACGTGTAATTGTCATAGTGTACTAACGAGCATACTAACGACATGCTAACATAGCACATTCCCAAAGCAATTTAGCCCCAATATCAGCTTCTTTAAACAGCGGCATACCCCCTTAACTAATGCCCAGTTCGCCATCCAATCACCTTAGAACATCATTGAAGTGCATTTGGACCCCATCCATGATCCACTGCGCACCACGCCACGAGTCCACCAACTCCCACACTTAAGGAGACTGGGAGTTAGTATACCGTTAACATACTAACGTGTAATTGTCATAGTGTACTAACGAGCATACTAACGACATGCTAACGTAGCACATTCCCAAAGCAATTTAGCCCCAATACCAGCTTCTTTAAACAGCGGCATACCCCCTTAACTAATGTCCAGTTCGCCATCCAATCACCTTAGAACATCTTTGAAGTGCATTTGGACCCCATCCATGATCCACTGCGCACCACGCCACGAGTCCACCCACTCCCACACTTAAGGAGACTGGGAGTTAGTATACCGTTAACATACTAACGTGTAATTGTCATAGTGTACTAACGAGCAAACTAACGACATGCTAACGTAGCACATTCCCAAAGCAATTTAGCCCCAATATCAGCTTCTTTAAACAGCGGCATGCCCCCTTAACTAATGTCCAGTTCGCCATCCAATCACCTTCGAACATCTTTGAAGTGCATTTGGACCCCATCCATGATCCACTACGCACCACGCCACGAGTCCACCAACTCCCACACTTAAGGAGACTGGGAGTTAGTATACCGTTAACATACTAACGTGTAATTGTCATGGTGTACTAACGAGCATACTAACGACATGCTAACGTAGCACATTCCCAAAGCAATTTAGCCCCAATAACAGCTTCTTCAAACAGCGGCATACCCCCTTAACTAATGTCCAGTTCGCCATCCAATCACCTTAGAACATCATTGAAGTGCATTTGGACCCCATCCATGATCCACTGCGCACCACGCCACGAGTCCACCCACTCCCACACTTAAACAGCGGCATACCCCCAACTAATGCCCAGTTCGCCATCCAATCACCTTCGAACATCTTTGAAGTGCATTTGGACCCCATCCATGATCCACTACGCACCACACCACGAGTCCACCCACTCCCACCCTTAAGGAGACTGGGAGTTAGTATACCGTTAACATACTAACGTGTAATTGTCATAGTGTACTAACGAGCATACTAACGACATGCTAACGTAGCACATTCCCAAAGCAATTTAGCCCCAATATCAGCTTCTTCAAACAGCGGCATACCCCCTTAACTAATGTCCAGTTCGCCATCCAATCACCTTAGAACATCATTGAAGTGCATTTGGACCCCATCCATGATCCACTGCGCACCACGCCACGAGTCCACCCACTCCCACACTTAAGGAGACTGGGAGTTAGTATACCGTTAACATACTAACGTGTAATTGTCATAGTGTACTAACGAGCAAACTAACGACATGCTAACGTAGCACATTCCCAAAGCAATTTAGCCCCAATATCAGCTTCTTTAAACAGCGGCATGCCCCCTTAACTAATGTCCAGTTCGCCATCCAATCACCTTCGAACATCTTTGAAGTGCATTTGGACCCCATCCATGATCCACTACGCACCACGCCACGAGTCCACCAACTCCCACACTTAAGGAGACTGGGAGTTAGTATACCGTTAACATACTAACGTGTAATTGTCATGGTGTACTAACGAGCATACTAACGACATGCTAACGTAGCACATTCCCAAAGCAATTTAGCCCCAATAACAGCTTCTTCAAACAGCGGCATACCCCCTTAACTAATGTCCAGTTCGCCATCCAATCACCTTAGAACATCATTGAAGTGCATTTGGACCCCATCCATG
>LGRX02023528.1:0-23031 GCA_001247695.2 Cymbomonas tetramitiformis | reverse complement strand
GAGGCGGAGGCGGAGGCGGAGGCGGAGGCGTCCGGGTGGAGGAGAGTGGGGCCACATGCGGGGGAAGGCGAGGGGGAGAATCGGCGTCTCCGTCTTGCTGGTGCTCTCCAGTCATCGCGCATCATCGCATCGAGTATGTCGTCGAGGACCGCGGCGTAGGGGTTCTCCTCGGCCAGCGTGGGAGGGGATGATGGCGTTCCCGGGTGAGCGGGCGGCGTTGGGGGCCTGCCAGCGGCGCTCGCCGCGCCCTGTACGTCCTCCACTCGGAGGCGCTTCCCAGCTGGTGGGGGGCGGGCGGAGATGGGTCGGCTGACGAGGGCAGTATGACTGGGGCCGGTGTCCAGGGGGCCACTGGGGCGGGGCGGAGGGAAGCGTGAGGGTGGGGAGGGGGAGGTGGTCGCGGTCGCGGGTCCCTCGGTGCCCGGCATCCGTTCTGGTGCCTCTTTGGCAGCCAGGTCCACCAGCGCGGGTGGAGGTATCGGACGGTTCTCGGCAAGGTCGGCGCTCTTCCTCGTCGTCCGCTGTTGCTCTAGGCCCGTCACATCCACACGCCCGGCGGCTGGCCGCCCAGGCGGAGGGCTGTCGTCAGCTGCAGACATCGTCATGGCCTGCCTGGCTGTGCCTCCGCTCGCCGCACGCCGTTCACCATGGTTCCCCGTCTCGGCCACGTCCGGCTCGCTCCCGTCCGCATTGATCTGCCACAACTTGCCCGCTCTCTCCTGCTGCGCCACCGCCGGCGCGCCCGCAAGCTCCGCGCCCTCATCGACCGCCCGTGGCGGTTGGAGCCTCCGACCCCCCGAGCAGGTCCCCGCAAGGCAGTGGTACCACAGCTCGCCCGCTTCGCTGACGCGCACGAAGAAGTTGTTGCTGCGGTGCGTCTCCCCTTTCCGGGCGGCACACGCCCGCCCATTAGGTCCGTTTACAAAGTACACCGAGACTCCGCCATCCGCCAAGGACTTGGGGGCGCCCCAAGTGCGCGCTCCTTCATGGCCTCGCAGTCTCGACACCGCCTCCCTCGCTAATCCTTCAGCCGCCGCAGCTGCCCCCGGCGTCAATGTAGGCAGTGCATCCTCCACCGCGCTCCCCGCACCCGCCGCTCCCGGAGCCCGCTCCAAAAGAATCGCGCCGCCCACCTCTTCACCGGCTGGGCGCAGTGTCTCAGCGTCCGCGGGGACGTTCGTCACAAAGAAGTCCTCAAGGTCTGCTGTAGCACCCCAGCCTTCGACCGGCAGAAGCCAGTTCCGTTTGCCAGTCTTGCAGCTGAGCACCGTTCTGAGGCACTGAGTCTTGCCGTACGGTGCCTCATCGACCCACCGGAGGAGGTCTGCAATGCCAGTCACCGTCGTTGTCGGCTCTGCCGCCGCCTTTTGTCTCCGCAGCCTGCGCCGGAACTCCCCGCGCTCAATGGGTCCCCCCAGCCGCTTGCGCAGCAGCACATGGAACGACGACTTCTCCTTGGTGCACGCCCCTAGGACCAGGAAGGCCTCGTCTGGAGTGTCCTCCTGGCCCACATACTCACGCTCAAGGAACGCTTTGATGCCAGCAACGGAGAGGGCAAGGGTCTCCCGGTGGTGCGCATCGAGCGCCTCCAATGAGACCGGCTCCGGGAGCTCCACCTTCCGGTCGATGTCCCAGTAGGCGCACGAGTCGTCGGAGATGACCTCGAAGAAGCTGCACATGTCACGTGTGTCTTCGCCGTCGTGCACCCTCGAGATGAGGGAGGCCGCCTCCGTGAATGTCGCCACCGGCGTGCCCATATAGTGCTTCCAACTCGCACCCGTCAGCTCCAGCGCGCAGTTCCACCCGCGCCACGCCTTGTAGCGGAGCGATCTGCCCCGTTGCCGCGCGCCTTTGAACCAGTCGAGGCCGAGCATGGGGACCTCCGGCGGCTCGGGCGGCATCCCACTGAGCCGGCCGGTGCCCTCCGCACCTGCTGTCCTAGGAGGCACATGCGCCGCATCCATGGCTGCTCCAGTGCCATCTCCACGTGATGGTTCCCCCGCGACCGCCATTGTAGGCCACACGTTGTCTCCCGAGCGCCTCGGAGAGCTGACGCCGTCCTGCCCCGCAGCGGGCAGACGGGTGAGCTCGCAAGCAGGCAGCGCACCCATGGATGCCCTTGCAGACCCGTTGGTGGGGCCCGATGCATCTCCCGCACGAGCGTTCGTGGCCTCTTCCCGCCGAAGCAGCGGGTGGTCCCTGTCGATGATGCGCAAAGCGATCCGCTGCCGAAAGCCCGGGCACCTCCCGTTCGTGACCTCGGCCACCCGCCCCCGCCAGATCCCAAGCCTCTCCATATGCCCCAAGACCATCACGCCGCAGTCGTGCAGGCGCCCGGCCGCATTGGCGCGCGTCTGGATCGCCACATTCCCCGTCCAGTCACCCGCCGTCGGCGCTCCGCCCATATGCGTGTCCGCCTCAGCCCTGTGTCTCCGCCACCACTCCTTGCTCAGCGCCGGGACTTGCACGTCCTCAATCTCAACCTCCTCCACGCTCTTGCTCACCGCGAAGCACACCGCCCCCGCCACAAAGTCCGCCATGCGCCGCCGCGGTGCCCGGTCCGGGGCTGGGCAGGAGTCCAGTACCCACACGCCCCCGGCGTCCATAATCACAAGGGTGAAGTGCGCATCCTTCAGCAAGGGGATGAGCACCAGCTCCGCCCTAACCAGCCGCTCGCACACGGCCCGGTCCAGCGTGCGTCTGTCCTCGGAGGGGCCGTGGTCGGGCTCCACCTGCCACGTGCGCGCCCCGTGGCCCACAAGCGCCGCAGCCTCCACGCAGCCCATGCCGAACGATGGGTAGATGTGCACCACGGGGATGTCGTTGCGCACCGCAGCCGCCTCCAAGAGTTCAGTGTACGCCGTCATCCCGTTAGCATTCAGGAAGCCTTGCACAGCGATCATGTCCGGCGGGGCGCCCTTCACCGGCAAGTCCAAGATGTGGCACACAAGGCATCTGTAGAGGGGGGAAGTGCGTCCAACGCCCGCCCCGTCCGGTTCTAGGTCATCGTTCGGGTCGCCCCCATCCAGCCCAAGGGCTTTGATCCTCTCCAGCTCCGCAGGGGTAGCCGGGGCACACCACGTTTCATACTCACTCGCATCAGATAGCAGTCCGGTCCCAGGATACGGTCGAAGGATTGGGGCCGTGGCTTCCCCCCCCCGCAACCCGCCCGTGAGCTCCTTGGAGCGCCATGAGTTGACACTCCGTGCATGCCTCTGAAAGCAGGTCGGGCATAACCATGCCCTCCCGTCGCTCGAGGGCTGCACGTGCGTCTCCAGCAGCCCCGAGCAACCGCCATCAACCGCTTCCCGATGCACTCCACACCCGCACCCGGAGCACCGCACCCCTCTGGCCGCTTCAGCGCCGTCCGCACAGTCGTGTAGCTCGCCGTCGCGGTTCCCCGCCACGCCTGCCGTCGCAGGGTTACAGGGGGCTTCCGGGGTGGCGCCCCCGAGGAGAATACGAGTTCGGAGGTCGGCCACCGCCCTGCCAATCTCCGGGCTTGCCACACCTGGGGGCACGAAGACCACGTACAACTCTTCAGGGCATTCCCACCACGGTCTCTTACCGTCCCCCGGGAAGTTGATGTGCGTGACCCCTTCTCCAAAGGCCCCACGAGCCACCTTGTCGGCACAGCGCGCGGCATTCACCTCCGAGGCAAACGGACGCCCGGCCGCCAGCATCCTACCGTCTGGCCCCTTGACCTCCACCTTCCATAGAGTGGACCTCGACTGTTGGACCACCCCGAAGTACCGCGAGCCTTGAGTGCTCTGCGGAGGCGCTCGCACAGTGCCTTCCCTGTCGACAAAGTTAGTGGTCCACTTGGTCTCCCCCTCCCCAAGCACTTCGTTCTCCTGCCTCGCGAGCTGGTCGAAGGCCAGCGCAGCATCTCGCTCCTCCAGGAAGCGCCCCGGGGGTCTAACACGCTTGCCACTCCGCCGGAAGTTCAGAAGGTACTTACCCCCTTGTTGCTCCCAGCCCACCCCGCGGAAGAATGACCACTTGTGGGGTCGCTGCTGCCGAGCCGCGAGCGTCCGCGTCTCCTCACGCTGGCGCGCGGCCTCCACCCTCGCGCTTCCCATAGCCTCGCTGTCCTCCGACTCAAAGTTGGTGTATGGAGGAACCCCCCTCGCCGCCGCATCCTCCCGGGCTTTGCGGTCATACGCCCTCGCCGCCTCAACCTCCGCGCACGCACCTGAGAACATGCCAAGGAGCTTCTTAGCGAAAACTGCTCTGAACACCCCCGGCGCGTCCCGACTCCAATGAGAGACGCCGACGTACTCAGAGGTCTGCCCTGGCCGCGGGCCCGCCACCCCCACCTCGTTTCCCGCGAGGGCGGCCTTGCACAGGGCACACACATCCCGCCGCATCGTGGCACTTTCACAAAACCTCCCGCAGGCCCCGCACATGGTATTGCACCCCTCCGCCAGGGTCCGCGCCATCGTCGCGCACACACACTGCTCCTGATCCACCACCGTCGTCCGCAGGGGCCTCGCCGCCGTGCCATCCGCACTGACGTAGGAGACCCCAAGGTCGCGGAGCGCAACGCGAGTATGCTCCGTCGCCGCCCGGATACTCCTTCCGCGGGTGTCGGTGGTGCCCAGCCGGAGACAAGCGGTTTCCAACGAGGGCGGGCACCGGACATAATTTGCGAGCAGTGCCGGGCACCCCTCAAGTCTCCGCTTCACCCCCTGCCGCCGCTCAGCATCCCGCTCCGCTTGGTGGGGCGCCCGCCTTTGAGCACGAGCGTTCCTGCCAGAGGAGGGGGCCGCCTCCTCCCCGTTGCCATCCGCAGGTTGCAGACACATGTCCTCCCGTGGCGACTGCAAGGCGTTATCCTCCACCCCCAGTTGTCCAGTCTCAGTCGCGGTCGCCATTCCACCCTGGCTCTCCACAACATCCATTGCCGCTACGGCGTTCGCCTCTGCGTCTTCGCACTCACCGCCATCCGCGCCTGAGTCTTCTGGTCCCGTTTCCGGTTGAGCCCGCCCCACTTCGGAGGACGGCACTTCTACAGCTTCACCCCCACGCTCCTCCCACTCCGCGTCACCCCCGACCAAGCACTCTCCATCTTTCTCCATCTGCTCTCGCACAAACGTGTTGCACAGGTTGACGTACCGCCGCCGCATGACGCACCCAGCCTGCAAAAGCCCCACCATGAGTTCGCTCGCAAGTTTGTCTCCCGCCGCCTTGCACTCTTTGTCCTCAAGCACTCCCTGCGGGTCAACCACTGCATGGACAACAGCCTTGGGTATCAGTCCCCGGTACGCGAGGTCGTGCGCCAACTCACGCTGGGCCTGGCCGCCCCTTCGATCCCGCTCCTCAAGCCGGTGCTCTGAGGAGGTGGGAAGAAGCCAACCACAAGACGCAAGGATGGGGAACTCCTCCCTCTCTGGCCCGTCCGGGACCGTCCATCCAAGCGGGTGTCCCCTCGGGCGCGGCCACGCCGTAGTCGGGGCAGCCTGCCCATCCGGCACCCGGGCAGCCCACGCTTTGGCCTCGCCCGTCCGCAGGGCGCCAGCCAGCTTCCTCTCAGCAAAGATCCGGGACGAGTGCCTCATCCCCTGAAGCGCTGGGCACACCAAGATTGCGTGCCGGTAGGTCCCCCGGCCCTTCCAGCACAGCGGGCACACTTCCGCAGCCCCCATCCGTTCACGGTGCGAAGGAGGGCGGGGGGCAGTACCGCCCGTGGAGCCACGGGGCCCGTCACTGGAGGAGGCCCCAGCCCCGACCCGGCGGGCTGCTCCGCTCTCGCCACCAAGGGTCCCCAGGGCACCGGAGTCAAGGCCACTCGCACTGGCAGCATTAGCCGCCTTCCCACCACCGTCGTTGTCGAGGAGGGACTGTGACAGGTTCGCGAGGAACGTGTCCACCGCCTCTTGTGTGCCCGTGCCAAGCGAGGGACACCCCCGAGCGAGAGGGGGGAGGCACTTGGCCATTTCCTCAACTGCACCCCGCGCTTCTCCAGCCGAATCCCCCCGTCCCCAACTCATGGACGGCAGTTGCTCGAAGAAGCCGTCCACGCCCTGCCGGACCTCGTTGTCGAGCTCCTCGTCCTCCAGGAGCAGATGGGAGAGGCCGTTCAGAAAGGCTCGCACCTCCGCCTTGATCCTTGTCCCTTCGCCCTCGCCCCCAAGCACCGAGGAGGGGGTGCTGCTCAGCAGTACGTCCACCGCCGCACCAACCGTAGGAGGGTCGCTGCCGGAGCTTCCAAATGCACGGGCTCCTTCATTAAGAGAAGTCTCCCCACCAGGCAGGTAGGAGCCTCTGTGGTCCATTCCTTCCCCCGCCACTGCCGGCATTGCACCTTCGCCCACGCGTGTGGAGCCCACGCCTTTGGCTTGTAGAAGAGTAAGCATCGCCGCTCGGAGCTGCGAGGAGTCGCGCACCCGTGCCGACCAGCTGCCCCCCACAGCCGTCCACTGCCTCCATGCGCAAATACGGAAGAACTCCGAGCCGGGATCAGGAAGGCCGTTGATTGCAACCCCACCGGGCGCCTTGAGGCCGCGGAGGCGTGAGGGGTCAAGGGACTCGATCCACAGGTCATCAAGCGCCGCGGCCGCTGCCCCCTGCTGCTTGCACCTCCCCCACGCGGCGAGCGCATTGACCTCTCCTTGCTTTCGCACGAATACACTCGGGTCAGAGGTGACCATGCTCCCCATGTGTGCCATGAAGAATCTGGGTCCGCCCCTCGGGTAACGCACCCGGACCGTCTCAGCAGCGTTGGCCTCCTCTGCAAGGTGCACACCTCCATTCGCAAGGCAGTCAGCACGATGGTTCATCAGCGCGAGAAATCGATTGGGTAGCATCTCCTCCCCGTTCTCATCTTGATGTCCCCGGACCCAAAGCGGGGTGAGTCCCCCAACGTCTACTGCGAAGGCCTCTGCGTCCTTGCAGGAGAAGTGAGGCTTGTCCTCTTCGATGATGTTCTTCCAAGATGGCCACGGCTGCCCATTGGTGGGACCCTTTTCAAAGCCATCGGGCAAGAGCCCCCCGGAGCGAGCCTCCGTATGCGTTTCTGCTCTCTTCGCGATGCGGTCCCGGAGCGTGAGGTCATGCGAGCGGGCAAGGTCACGGGCCGAGCCGTGCCTCGCGAAGGCCACTGCACGGAGGGAGGCGACGTTGTCAGAGGCGATGATGCCACCAATTCCAGGGGGAGCACAGGCAAGGATGAGAAGCTGGGCCCAGGCCTCTGCTTGGTGGTTGGTGACCTTCGCCGTGCCATAGAAGCTCGGCAGGGCGCATTTCAGTTCGAGGATCGCCCTCCCTGGTCTGCTCAGGTCGGCCCCCGCACAGCCGCTCCTATTCTCTTCAAGCACTTTCGGAGCCGCAAACACAACTCCCGCTCCTGCAAGGTGCCTCTCCGCCACATACGAGCCGTCCCCCATTGCACAGATCTCCCCGAGGGTGCCACACCTGCGGTTTAGGGCCGCAGCCACCGTATCGCGCCGCGAGCTGTGCGCTTTGCAGTCCAACTCATCAAGCAGGGGGGCGCTGGCATCACCGTCCTTCCAGTCCTCCATCAGTGGGGACCAGTCGGGAAGGGAAGGGCCCACGGGTGCCCCAACGGAGAGCCCCATCGCCCGACCCTCAACCTCCCAATCCAGGGCTGCCTGTCGTCGGGCCTCAGTCGTCGCCTTTGCCACCGCCGCCGGGGAGAAGGTGCCCTTCGTGTGTGGGAGGAACGGCTTCCACTTGGAGGGCAGGTGCCATTCTGAGGGGACAATCCTCGAGAGGCCCTTGCGAACATTGGCCGCGTCCTCTCCGAGGACGGAGTAGCGCGCTGCCGTGTCAAACGCCCGCTTGCAGAAAGCAGACGAGGCGCACGCCCCTCGGTGCCCATTGCTGACCTGGATGATGTCAAGAACGCGGGAGAGGAGGCGTTCCCGATTGTCCCGCACCATGAGGCCGTAGCCAGCCAAGGTGGTCACCACAAACCTGGCCACAGTGGGCTTGCCCGGATTGTCCAGGGACCTTTGCCAGCCTTCCCGCAGGAGCGTGCCAGCGAGTTCGTCCAGTTCTCCAAGGCCAACCAGCAACTCACGCGCGTAGGCCGCCAGCATCTCAGTGACGAAGCACGGGAACCCAAGGCCGTGCGCCGCATAGAAGCCTTGCCGGGAGGTGTGCCGATGCATTTTAAGAGACGAGGCAACCGCGACACCAAACCGCCGGTCCCACTCATGCAACTCCTCCGGGGGGGTGCGCGCTTCCAGCGGGTTGAAGGTCACAGAGTTGACCACGATGGGCCCAACCACAGCCCGCATTTGTTCCCACTCAAACCTCTGTCCGATGCACCTTGCCACAAAGAAAGCCACAAAGGAGTTGAACCGGGGCGCTTGGACGCTGCGCTCCCGGTTGGGCAACGTCTTGGTGCCCAGAAATTCGCGGGTCTCATTTGCGGACGAGACCGGGACCGACACCCTTTCGCCACATCCAGAGCCAGCGTCATAGTGCCATAAATGAAGCGGGGCCGGGTCTGCGCCACCGTTGATGATGTAGGCAATTGCCTTCGTCCACGCCACCCCAATGCACATCATTGGCAGCACCAGGCCTGTGATGCTCTCCAACTCAGCAGTAGCAGCCGGTGTGCCGTCATCGTAGTTGCTTCCGTCATCGCTGAACGCCACCAAGGCGACCTTCGTGCCATAGGCGGTGACGTAGGCATGGGCCCGGTTTCCGAGGGCCCGCATCGCTGGGTCCTGTGCGTGCTTGGAGACGTTGGGAGAGCCCACCCCACCTTGCATGAGCCCATTAGACCCGTCGCGCTCAAAGAAGTCAGTGTCCCCCCATTGAGCAGAGATACAGGCGCGCATCCCAGAGTAGCACTCAGCAGTGAGCTCAACCGCCTCAGGCGGGAACCCTTTGGCCACCATAGACGCAATAGCCGTCTCCCGTGGCAGTTGCCTCGAGCAGCTGCCGCACCGCCTCATGCAGGCAATTCTTAGCAGCCAGGTGGAGCGCCCGCTGCCCTTTGCCCGCATTCACATCCGCCCCCATCTCGATCAGCGTCCGTACCTCTCCTTCTTGCAGTGTTGTTGCTCGCACACTGCCCACCAGCTCCACTTTTTGTGCGCTATCGCTAAGCAGCACGAGCGGCACCACACCAGCAGGTAGCTCCGCGAAGGCCTCCTCGAAGGGGCTGTCGTTCAGGGCCACCTCGAGCACCGCGCCCCGCAGCACGAAGTGCAACACGTCGCCAGCCTTCAGCTTGCCCCGCTTGGAAAGTTTAAGCTCCCTTGCCCACAAGGACACTCAAAACCTCCACCATGCCCTTGGTCGTCCAAGCGGAGGGCTGTCGTCAGCGGCGGTTGTCGTCGTCGCCTGCCCGTCCGCGCCTCTCCTCGCGCCATGCCGTTCACCTGCACCACGGCTCTCCGTCTCGGCCGCGTCCGGCGCTATCCAGTACACATTGATTCACCGCCTGTTCCTCCTCTTGCACCCAGCCCGCCCGTCCGCCCCGAAGACCACCAGCTCCACCCGCCCCCTGTCACAACTCCAAAGGGCCCAGGGCCGCTGCACCTCCATGCACCGGACCAGCAGCATCTGCGCTCGCGGCGCCGTTCTCCAGCAGTCGTGTGATGTCGGAGAGACCCAACGTGGCCGCCAGGCGCAATGTGCAGCGGCTGTGTCGCCCGGCCAGCCTCCCCGCAAGGATCTCCACGACACGCAGGTCGCAAGCATCAAGCTGCGCCACGTTTGCCAGGTCGCATTCGTCACCGAAGGCAATGTGTTCGGGAGGCATGTGCCGCATCTCGCAGGCGAGCATATGCACGGACACTGCTCCAGAAGAGGCTGTGAATGCCGGGAACACTCCCAGTGTGAAATCGATGACGTCTGGAGACACGAGAAGCATCGACTGCCCATTCAAGAAGTAGGTCACCGTCCTCCTCTCAGGGTCAGCAGCCAATCCTATGACGTCGCCCACCTTCCATTTCTCCTTAAATGCATCACCAACCCCGTCAACAGCACTGCCGCGAGGCCAAACGCAGCAGCGGTCTCCGTCAATACCCCAAGAGTGCGGCAGGTCACCCACTCCCCTGCCTCCATCTGCAGAGCTCAACTTGAAGGAGGCATCGACAAACCCAAATTGCGGTGCAAACAGCGGCTTCAGTATCACCAGCTCAAAGTACACCTGTCTGGAAGGAGCTTTGCAAGCGAAAGTGCAGCCAAATGTTTGGAAGCCAGAAGGGAACACCAGCGCAGTGCCATCCAGCTTGCCAGCAGCGGGGCCACGGAGCACCGCCAGCATGGTATTTCTCACCAAGGCGCTGAGAAAGAGATCAAGCGCGCAGAAGCCACCACGGCCCGCCTTGCCAACACTGGCACCCGCCTCCAGCAGCGCCCGAGCCGCAGCCTCCTTACCTCCCGCCAGCGCCACCGTCAGTGCCGTGCGGCCCTCACCGTCCTCCGCGTCCACCTCCGCACCCTTCTCCACAAGCATCCTCACCACCTCCACCGTGCCCCTCTCCGCCGCCCCGTGGAGCGGCCGCTGCCCCGTGCCCGCGTTCACTCCAGCTCCCGCCTCCAGCAGCGCCGCCACAACGCTCTCATGACCCCCTGCCAATGCCACTGTCAATGAGGTGCGGCCCTCCCCGTCCTCTGCATCCACCTTTGTGCCAGCATCATTCAAAACCATCCTCAGCGCCTCCATCTGTCCCTCACCC
Source organism: Cymbomonas tetramitiformis (assembly GCA_001247695.2). Classification (NCBI taxonomy): domain Eukaryota; kingdom Viridiplantae; phylum Chlorophyta; class Pyramimonadophyceae; order Pyramimonadales; family Pyramimonadaceae; genus Cymbomonas; species Cymbomonas tetramitiformis. The sequence continues at coordinate 12,367 of LGRX02023528.1, read as the reverse complement.
GCAGCCACGTGCGCGGGCGTGCGGCCATCATTAGCATTAGCATTAGAGTAGCTTTGACCGTCGCTCCGGCGAGACACTTATATGGACTTGCTCCCAAGGCCGCTCCTCAGCGGAGTTCCTCGTTCAGGAGTGCGGATGGCTGCCACGCCACCCCGTCCACGTGCGCTCGTAGCCAAGTACGGCCTACCACGATATACTCAAGGTACGTGTGGCACCATTGCTGGCGGCGACCGGCATTGGGCATGGAGCTTTCAGGGAGGGTGGCTTGTTCGGACGCCCCGGCCTTCCCTCCCCGGATCCGTCCGCCCTCCCCCACCATAAATCGGTTCACGCCTCCTAGAGAACGCACCGGGCGACCGGGGATCCCTTGAGGGGCGAAGGATTGCGGGGCCGAGGCCAAAGCGCCACGGCCGCGTGGCACCGCGCCGTCCGGGTCACACCCCTGTACGCCCGCGGGCCTCATCGGGGCTCAGTCCAGACCCGGCCCTCGCGCAGAGCCACGCGGCCGTCTCGCCAATCAGCCTCAACCCCGGAATACTTCGCCCCCACCGGGCCCGGGGGGGACGCCAGTCAAAAGGCACCAGGGGGGCGAGTCTCGCCATGGCGTTTCACGGCCATTATCCCCCAAAAAGAAAGTGGAGGCGTCCTAGCCGCCCGAGAGGGTCCTAGCTACCCAAGTGCAACGTCAATGAAGGCTGAGCGCGAGTGCTGTGCCGCGCGGGCCCAAGAAAACCATCCCGTTCCCGGTGCGCTGAGACCCACTGCGTGGCGCGCTACCCCAATCCCACGTCCAGGAGTTCCCAGCGCTGCCCCCCCCTCCCCCACACCCACGCACCGCAACCAGGTTGGCGTTCGAGGATCGCGGCAAAAACCGGACCGGCATGCAATGCACTGGACCTTGGCAATGTACGGGAAGACTCAACGCGGCCGGCGAGAGCACAGACCCCACCCCTGTGTGTCCGCCGCAGCAGGCACGTCGGGGATCAAGACCAGGCCCAGAGTCTCGCGGCGCGGAATGCAAGATACGGTGCCATGCCAAACTGAGGGCTGAGGTTGGCGAGGACCGAGGTAGGGATCGAGCGTTGTGGTAGGGTGTGGTAGACCCGCCGAGGCGAAGTGCAATGCGCTCGGGGCTAGCGACGCGACAGCAACCCCCCCCGGGGTGACGGGCACACAAGAGCAATTAGTAGCAGCGTTCACCCCCTTGCGGTAGATGCTGAAAGGTAGTAGAGCCCACCCATCCCCCCCACACCCACCTCCCGAGACGGCGCACCCCGTACCCACCTCATACCCTAGGATGGCGTGCACGTCCTTGGAGCCCCACCCCACAGGGCATACACGAGCAAGACATTCATTGCAGGGCATGCACAACAATCGGAAATTCGGAATCGGATAGGCCTCTGATTATAAGTAGATGTTACGACCCGGATGTCTGAGTGAAGAGTGAGGATGCGCCGCCTGGGGTCAGGCGCTAGCCGTTCAGGGCAGAGGTCTCGAGAGGGATCTACTGCGTGCAGACCACTGCCTGAGGTGCCTCGGCACGACTCCTACCGCAGTCAGCAGAGAATGGTCCCTCAACCCGAGAACGGGGAGTAATCCATCTCCTCCCGGGGGGACACTAGCCGACACGTGAGGACCAAGTTACGATGTCCTTTGCTGCTTCGCGGCTTTCTTCTTGGAAGGGGGCCTGTTCCGGCTCTTCTTCTTCGGGGGAGCAGCTTCCGGGGGGGGCAGAGGTGGAGGCGGAGGTGGAGGCGGGGGCGGAGGCGGGGCGGGGGCGGAGGTGGAGGCGGATGCGCAGGCGGGGTGGAGGTGGTCGCGGCGGGGGGGGGGGCGGCCAGCACGGGTGGGGAGGGCGGCGGCCGAGGGGACGGGGGAGGGGGGGCAGGGCCGGGTGGGGGGCGGCAGCAAGCGGGGCGGAGAAGCGCGGCGGAGCGGTGGGCCGGGAGGGGCGGGGTGGAATGGCACCGGTGGGCGGAGGCGGAAGCGGAATGGCGCGCACGGGTGGGTGTGGAGGGGGGGCGGGGCGAGGGGCGAAGGAGGCGGAGGCGGAGGCGGGCCGGGCGGCGAAGGAGGCGGAGACGGAGGCGGGGCGGGGGCGGGAGGCGGGGGCGGGGGCGGGGCGGAGGCGGAGGCGGGGCGGGGGGTGGAGGCGGAGGCGGAGGCGGGAGGCGGAGGCGGAGGCGGAGGCGGAGGCGGGGCGGAGGCGGAGGCGGAGGCGGAGACGAAGGCGGAGGCGGAGGCGGACGCGGAGGCGGAGGCGGAGGCGGAGGCGGGGGCGTCCCGGTGGAGGAGAGTGGGACCACATGCGGGGGAAGGCGAGGGGGAGAGGCGGCGCCTCCGTCTTGCTGGCGATCTCCTGTCATCGCGCATCATCGCATCGGATATGTCGTCGAGGACCATGGCGTAGGGGTTTCCCTCAGCCAGCGGGGGAGGGGATGATGGTGTTCCCGGGCGAGCGGGCGGCGTTCGGGGCCCGCTAGTGGTGCTCGCCGCGCCCTGTACGTCCTCTACGCGGGGGCGCTTCGCAGCTGGTGGGGAGCGGGCGGAGGCGGGTCGACTGACGAGGGCAGTATGACGGGGGGCGGCGTCCAAGGGGCCACCGGGGCGGGGCGGAGGGGGGCGTGAGGGTGGGGATGGGGAGGTCGCGGTCGCGGGTCCCTTGGTGCCCGATATCCGTTCTGGTTCCTCTTCGGCAGCCAAGTCCATCAGCGCGGGTGGAGGCATCGGACGGTTCTCGGCACGGTCGGCGCTCTGCCCTTGTTCTACCGGAGGGGGTGCTCCAGTCAGCGTCGTGCCCAAATCCAAGAAGGAGGCGGAGGCGGAGGCGGAGGCGGAGGCGGGGCGGAGGCGGAGGCGGAGGCGGAGGCGGAGGCGGGAGGCGGAGGCGGAGGCGGAGGCGTCCGGGTGGAGGAGAGTGGGGCCACATGCGGGGGAAGGCGAGGGGGAGAATCGGCGTCTCCGCCTTGCCGGTGCTCTGGGCCGTCATTGGCAGCATGGCTGAGGTCCGCGCCGGCATCCTGCAGCATTCTCAGCGCCTCCGCGTGTCCACCGTCGGCAGCCAAGTGTGCAGGCGTTCTTCCCTCGCGAGCAATATGGTTGAAGACAGCGCCAGAAGTCTCGGAGGTGATGCCGGCCGATGAAACGCCCTTCAAGCTCAGAGATGTTTCCCACAGCACCCTCAGCACCTCCGCGTGGCCCCGGTCAGCCGCGTGCGAAACTGCGTTGAGACCGTCCCCATCTATGGCGCGAATGCAGGCATCACGGTCGCCACTCACCTCGAGCACCCGACGCGCCAGCTCCGCATTCCCCCACCAAGCCGCCCAGTGCAGCAGCGTGCGCTGATGTCGGCGGCCCACGTCCTCCGCAGCCAAACTGTCCAGCAACAACGAGCACACCTCCAAATGCCCTTCGCTTGCAGCCTCCATCACAGGCGTGTTCCCAGAGCCTGCCTCACAAATCGGCCGGAATCGATCCCCTCCCGGGGTAGGCACCTCGCATCGCCACGGGCGCTCTCCAAAGTTGAAGGACACCTCGCCGTGGCAACCCATCCAGCTGACTGCCGGGAACATGCACCCACCCAGATCGCCCACATCATGCTCCACCCACTTGGCGCCCGTTGACACATGCACCTTCCGTGCGTGGCAGTCAAGCAGCATTGCAACCGTACATTTCATATCGATGGGAGCACGGGCTGCCGCACTAGGTATGGAACTGTTGCACTCCGCGTGCGACGCTGCACCCGAAGGGCTGTTCCATTCGCCGGAATCACGCAGCCCGCACGACCAATCGTTCGTCCCAAGCTGAAATCCAAGCCCTTGAAACCAGGATCGGACGGCGGGGTTATTATGGGGGCCTCCTTCCACATCATCCAGACCATTAGTCACGTGGTTCCAGCTAATGTGTCTAGCATCTTGCGAGCTCCAGCCCACGCAGAAACCAAGGCAGAATATGTCTTTCATATCCTTATCGACAGCACTTCCGTAGAAAAAATTCCATTTGAGATCCAGGTCCACCTCATACCGCCAGCACCCTTCAAAAGGTGCGGCCGCAGGGGCGCCGACAATGCCATGCTCGAGAGCGAACTCCTTGCCGCCAATTGAGATCAGGCCTCTCTCGACGTGGACTGCAGGTTGAGCCGCCCTGACGGTGACCCAGTAAAAACATATCTGAGGTATCCGCAACTTTCAAAACTGACGAGGTTACGAGGTTACGAGGACCCGAGATTTTCAAAATTATACGTGGTTTAATAATGCCACCACTGTGAAGGACCCATGAATACAACTGGTTAAAACGGCCCTAAAAATTGGAGAATTTTATTGTATACGTTTCTTGAAAAAAGTATTTTATGAGACTCCCTTGATAGTTTATTCCGTTTGAGTACGTTATGACTTTTCTATGTGACCGCTTACAACATAATTACAACATTATGACTTTTCTGTGGGCCAGCTTACAACATAATTACAAACTACAAACCAAGTTTGGCACTTTTTGCACCTCAATACTAACGCAGCGGAGCTGCCCCTTCTCGACTCGCACAAAACTTTCCTCAGGCTATTCTCACACCTCAATACTAACGCAGCGGAGCTGCCCCTTCTCGACTCGCGTAAGACCTTCCCGTTAGGCTTCTATTCTGCATCGGCTGTTGGCTAAGTCGTGCCGCGGCAAAAACTGAATCTTACAGCTCTTCATCCTTTGGGACCTTCCCGCTTACACGTGGCCAAAATAGCAAGAAGGTCCTAAGGCGCCTCGTACTTGTGGAGGACATACTCCTCGTCACCCTCCACCATCTTTTGCAGGGCGCTGCTCAGGTGGAAAACGGCTGACAAGAAGTTCGTCTGTTTCTGCTCGTATCCAAGGAAGCAGCGTCCCTTGCGTAGGGCCGCTACCCCCGCGCTGCCGGACCCCATGAATGGGTCCATCACCACCTGCCCACCAGAAGAGGTGTACCTTTCCACCAAGAACTCCCCCAATTCCACACTCTTCTGTCCCACCACCAGGGTCTTCCCAAGCTCGTTGCAGGGTCCTTTCAACGCGGCACAACCAGCAACGTGACAGTTATGCTTGAATGTGCCGGTAGAATGCAAGGCCTGGAAGGGAAGGGCATATTCCTGGAACTCCTCCATGGCTTCGTCACAAATGGTTTTCACCGCATCAGAAGTCTTCTTGGTTGACCAGTTCTCCGCGGCTCCATGGGCCTTGACGTTGTCCTCAATGGTCTTCTCCAAGGCTTGGTACTCAGTCACCGACAAAGGGCCCAGAACATTTCCACAAAAGAAATTGGTTAGAGTTTTCACTCCAGCAAGTTCCACAAGATCTGGTGCGCGGGCCACCACCGCCTTCCTGTAGTCTAGCTTTGGCTTGTTCAGCGAGCGTGCCAGTGTCGTGTACAGGTGCCCCGAAGCAACCGGTGTGTTCCCTCGGACCTCCGTCTGCCGTACTCCATCCAACAACACAAAGCCCGGCATGTTCTTGTACCCCTGTTCAAACAACAACGTCCAAATGTGATCCGGGGTTAAGTTCATATTCATTCAATCAGGAAAATGACCAAGGTACCTTCAGACGGTTCTTCGTGGCCTCGTGGTTGATGTTGTTGATTGCCGTGATGTCCCCCATTGCAAACACAATGGCTTCACCATCAGCCTTCCCCAAGTCATGCTTTTTACTTTCCTCCGGTAATGCCGCGTTGAAGTCGTAGATCGTGCTTATTGCACGCAGGGCCGCACCCCAATCAACAGCCGTGTTGTACCCGGTGTCCTTCTCGTCACCCCACGGCACGTCCGTGATGACCGCCGCGATCCCAACTCCCTCCATCAAGGTGGCATGCAAGTCCTTGCCAATCTCCTCGTACGTTCCTAAAACCAACGTAAGTAAGGGAATGCCTGTGTGTGGAAACCTTTGTAAGTCCGCGAACGCACTTCACCGAAACCCTGACCACTATAGCTGCAAGGGGTGAAGTTCTTACCTGCTCCAATTATAGCACGGGATGTCAGTACGATGGGGTCTTGCACCGCTCCCGCCAGCTTGTGTTTGCGCAGTCGGAACATCACCTTCGGGTCGTCTCGTCTTCTTCTTCTTTGCCTGTCCTCTGGCCGCTTTCGCAATTTCATTTGAAGCGCGGACTACAACATGCACGATGTAATCCTTCTCGTACTCCAAAGACGACCATCGCTCGGCGATGAAACTCATGAGTTCTTCCGACTCATCAAAGAATGGCTCCGTGCCATTACGCAATGCACCACCCATGGGCAACACCTTGTTCAATGTCACGCTGGTGAGGTCTAGTGGCTCGGGAGCAACTTCCTCTTCCGTTTCCTTCTCCTCCACTACTGCCTCCTGCTTCCGCTCTTTCTCCGCACGTACCTCTGCGGCCTTCTCCTCCAGCTTCCTTTGCAATCTCTCTGCCACCTCCTTGTCATGGGCTTCCTTTTCCTCGAGTTGAGCTGCGATCTCATCCATCTTGTTTCTGCAAACACTTAACCGTGTATAAGTGAGGTGGGTGCTGGGGTTACCTTTTAAATATAAAACCCAACAACACTCACCGTTCATCCTTGAACTCTTGGTTCCTTTTCTCCTGCCTGGTGAGTGCCTCCGCGCGAGCCTCAAACTCCTCAAGCTTCTTACGATCTTCATTCCTTTTCAGTCGGGCCTCTCGGTCCTCTTCCTCTTCGTCTGAGAGACTGAAGTCATCGAGTTCCATCTCCATGTCAGATCCACTCTCCGGGGCAGCCTCAGACTCGCCCTGCTCCTCCTCGCCTTCCGAAAGGGTGTTCGTCTCGACACTCACCTCCTTCCAACGGCAGTGGTCAATGTACCTCTTCACCGCCTTCTTGATGAAAAGGTCCTCCTTCCCACCAAGCCGGCCCGTGTTTGCAGCCGAAGGTGGCTTCAGGTTGTCCGCCTGAAATTAAAAGAATATTTTTAATGGTTGACAAAAGAATGGTGAACTAATCCTCAAACAGCTATACGTACCTCTCCCAACAGAACACTGTCCAGTTTGCCTGCGTGCAAGCTATCGATCCATTGGGTCGCCTTCTCCGTGTCCATGACCTTTCCACCCATGGCATGGATGTGTGTCACCGTACTGGTCCTCATCCAGAATGCAGTACAGCAATCCGTAAAGGATCTAGGAGACGTGATGACCCGAGAAGGCTTTGGTGAGCCCTCCACCGCCTTCAGTTTCTTGCTGTCCGTGATCTTCCTCACACCGCCTCCCACAGTGTTCTCCACGAAAGGTAAGCTCTTTTTGCACTCCTCGAAAACAAGAAGTTGCTGGGCCGGGGTGAGCCTCTCCAACTCCTTGTTAGAGTACAACGAGTCAAAATTAAGGCAACACCCTTTACCAAGAGCGTTGCAGCAGAGGCGGATGATTTCCTCGATCTTCGGCTTGTCATGCAGGTACTCCTGAATCTTCAAAAGCCGAGTGAAGAATCGTTGATCAAACTCCGGGCTCTGGTACTGAGCCAGAAGGTCGGTGGACTTGACCTTCTTTTTGGTGGACTTTTGAAAGGCCAGGATGTTCCACCTGCATCAAAAATAAAACTGAGTACCAAGAGTTGAAAAATAAAAAGCTAACAGAAGACTTAAAATATCTTACTTGAACATTGAGTAGTCCTGGAAAAAAGTCCTCGCCTTTGACCCGGAATCATTCACAGAGATCTTAGCAACGGCCAACGTTGTAATCTCATCCAGAGTAAGAAGCTCGTCCAAAATGGTAGCATCGTGTGTCTGAAACATCTTTTCCCCCGCGTTGACTTCTTTACGACGGAGCTGGCATCCATTGTTGAAAGCGTGTTCGTAAAAAGCGTGACGGCCATGGCCGTCGATGCAAACATATTTAAAGCTGAAAGGCAAACATAATTTTCAATAAAAATACATGTTAAAAGTCTTAAAACCCCCTGTCTAAAATGCTACGCCTACGTCTAGTAATTTCTCTGCTGATCCTAATTCTTTCAGCTTCTCGGTTCATTGCACGTCTTCTTTGAAAGGCGCGCACGCCTCTAAACAAATCTCTGCAACAAATTAAAAGACAACAAAGAAAACTTTAGGAGCACACAATCAGTAAATAAAACTCCATGCAAGTTCAGACTTCTGACATTAATGTTAGAACAGGCGAGATCAACTGTTTTTCCAGGAAATATTGCTGCATCGGCTGACTTTTGACATTAATGTTAGAACAGGCGAGATCAACTGTTTTTCCAGGAAATATTGCTTCATCGGCTGACTTTTGACATTAATGTTAAAACAGGCGGGATCAACTCTTTTTCCAGTGATTCTTGCTGTTTCTTCTGACTTTTGACATTAATGTCAAAACAGGCGGGAACAACTCTTTTTCCAAGAAGAGTTTAGGACTTTACCTTTTAGGGATGTGAGCGTAGTGCTCCGGCCTCTCAGCGGGAAGCTTTGCCCACAGCATGGGCGGCTCGTCACGCAGTTTCCCATGCTGCGCGTAGGACTCCTTGACGGCCTCCCCGTCGTTTTCGTCTCCGCGAGGGTTGTCTCCGAACCAGCAGTCGGAGAGCTTCGCTTCTTTTTTTAATTCTACCAAGTGAGTCTCGAAGATCTCTTGGTAGTTGTGCCTAACCTTGCTGCGTTCGGGCGCTGGACCCCTAGGAGTTGCCGGTTTTTTAGACTTACAGTAGGTCCCATCTTCTTTGAATAGTTTTGAAAAGTTAGAATCAAACGGCTCAAAGTTAAGTGGTGCCCCGCAAAAAAGGTTCTTAAACTTACAGTATTTCTTCAAGGTGCCGCCTTTTTTGGGTTTGTTGACTTGTGACACTTGCCGGCCTTACGCGCGACAGCTGTCCGTGAATTTTTTTTTCGCGTGCGCGTTTTACCGCGGTGTGACAGACATTGATAAAATTTGACAGACGCGTAGAGTGTAACAGTACTCTTGCCTTGTCACAGGTCAACTGCCCTGTGACAGTTCAGTTCTTGTCTTGTGAAAAGTTCACACCCTTGAAGTTTCTGCGCCGCTTTTGAATTATTTTGTTTATTCGTTACGCAAGGAAAAATATGTAACAAAATAAATGTCGTCGCAATTTTTTAACGTCGTGTACAACGACGACGGGGAAGAAACTGTCAGTGAAGTCCCTCTTGTTTTTGCAAAAGGCGACCCTTACGTTGTTGGGGAGGTGCTGCGTAAAGTTTTTAAGGTCAAAGATGATCAGAGTTACACCCTGATGAACATGAACACTGACGAAATATTTCAAAGTGTTGAGTTGTTACCAGTCGTCCCTGAGCACCTTTACCAAATATTCATCGAGTGTTCGGACCCCGAGGAAGAAATTCCTGCTTTGGTTGACTCTGACTCAGACTCCGACTCTGACTCAGAAGACTTGTTAATTACCGGTGAGAGCTCCAGAGCCAGCTTCTCTCCGCAACATCAAAAGTCTGATGCTGCCAGCAACAACAACCCTTCAGGGGAAATAACGTGGCCGGAGGGCGTCACACTTACCAGTAAAGTGCCTGTCGACGTCGACGGTTCAAAAGTCTTCGCAACCCATTTCACTGGAGAGCTCACTGGCACAAGGAAAGGTACCCCTTTACTACAACTTGATTTCTTCGTCACAAACCGCACCTGGTCCGCATGTGGTAACACTACTTGGAAGTCGCTAAGTGACGTTTACGGCAAGCAGAACGTTTCAGCTCGCTCAATGCACTGCCTTGGTGAATATGTCTGTAAAGTGGAGGACTGCGTGTTTTTCAAAGTTGGTGGCAAACACTTCGTGAAGCGCCTTGTGAAGCGACCAACATCAAGCACACAGGAAGACTTTCTTGGACACAAGGTGAATACTCTCTTTCGTTCCCTAAAACCTTTGTCTCAAAGGTACTATTTGGCATTTTTTTACCTAACCCTTTCTTCGGGCTTGTACAGGTTCTTGGTCCGGTTTGCCCCAAGTGCCAAGTCCCAACAGAATATATTCCTTGTTCAGCTCGTTGCACGGCTGCACGCGTGGAGCTGGAAGCTGGTGGAGGGTGTCTTCTTTTTTTCGAGCACAAGGGTGTACACGCTTGTTCTCCTGTGCAGAAAAAAGGAAAAGCGATTCTTTCACCCGACACGCAGGAAGCGATTGCGAAAGCGGTGCCATCATTTGGTAACGCTAGTGCAGAGAGGCTAAAAGCTGCAGCAACGATGGAAGCCTTCACGAAGATGCTTTCTACCGACGAAGGAAGCTTGGAGGACGTGTTCCGAGTTGCAAAGGAGGTTCAAGACGTCCGGGCGGGCAGAGCTGAAGTTAACACGGCTAAGGCGAAGTCTGGCAACCGCACGATGCAGAAGGACGCGGACGTCGAGTGGGGTGAACTGGATCGGGCTTTAAAGAAGAAAGGGCTCCGGGTCTTTCATTTCGACCGTCACCCCCTGAAGTTCTTCATGTCTCCTTTGGACATTCCGTGGTCTCCTGCGGAGATCATGTTGTTGATGGACAGACGCATTGGAAAACCTCCATTCAACAGGGCACCTGCATATTCTGATGCCGGCCACAGTTGTGTGGCAACTTCTTGCATTGAGCAGGTATATTTGTTTTTGTGAGTTACTACTGCACGCGACCCATTCAAAGACGAACACTTTTGGCTGAGGATATTGTTTTTCTCAACAGATGTGCACGGTGATCCACGGTATTGGTATATTGAAGCTGGCTACTTTTCCTTTACCGGGTGGAGAACGGGGGGAGGACGAACAGAAGATGTGGGAAGGTTGTGACCATGTGATTGCGGTGCGGGCAAAGGAAGACAACAAGGGAACACTCTTGCCCAAGGACGCCTGCTCGAAAGAGTTCAACGGCGGTACCCCGAAGTTTCGCCCGTTCTGTATAGTCCGGGACAGCGGAGGGGGAGGGTGGGCCGGCGCACGGCTACATTTCAACAAGCACCTACCGGTGAAGGAACGGCGTGCGGTAACCATCACGAACGAGGAGGGCGAGGAGATCGAGAAGGACTGTGAGCTTCATGTGGCGAAGGCAGTGGGTGTGCACTGCAAGTGGCTAACCGACGACTTCCAGGAAGACCAGTTCATTCGCCTGGTCTACGCCTGGCTGCACGCGCTAGCCCCACGAAAGGTATTGGTCCCGCCCTGTAAAACCTTCATCAACCTGCTTTTAGCTCGCCAACCCTGACGTGTCTTGGTGTTGAGCAGGTGATGGATAGTCGTAAAGCGTTGGTCTTGTTCATCGAGCAACAGTCCCGGAAGGACGTGGAGGACAATTTGACCCAGTTCATGGCCTTCTACGAACGTGAAGCACAACGATGCATGCACTTCTTCAAGAACAAGGGCGCAAACCTGGCCGAGCCTTTGATTGGACGTGACAAGAAGATTTTCGGGGAGATTGTCTCAATGTCGGAGTTCTTTTCGGTGACTTGTGTCAGCTTCATCCAACAGAGTCACAAGCTGCAGTACATGCTACAAGGAGGTCACGAGTCAAGGGAACACGGGCGTACAGGTGCACTGTACCAAGAGCGCCGGGAACAGTTCGAAGCTGCTCGTAGGGGACGCCACTTCAGCTATGATGTTTTGGAAGAGTTCCGAGAGACTTACTTGGACAAACCAGCGGACACCTCGGAGACGCGCAACCACCGACCGGACACACAGCGCAGGTTTCCAAAGAAGAGGCGTCTGACCGTGGACTTGACCGACGCGGAGCCATGCATTCGGATGGCTCGTAAGATTCCAGAGAGCGGTGAGTGGGAATGGTCGGTGGATGCTGACCGCAACAACAATGCTGCCGATCGGTCCTGGATAGTTTCTTCCCGGATGAACAAGGAGCTTGTGACGGAGTACTTGATGGAGGCCCACATTCACTCGACGGACCGACTGGGGGCACGCATGTCTGTTGGCACACTTGGGGAAGTACGGTACATGCTGAAAACAACGAAAGGCCAGGCCAAAGTGTTGGCCGACCTGTTTTTGGGGGAGACCAAGCTGAAGGTGCTGCAAGTGGGGGCACCCACCCCACGCCTTACCAGGTTCAACGTGGTGAATGGCATCCTTGATCGAAGCTTCACGGTTGCGGCACAGGGGGGTGCTGGGCACCAAGTGGTTTTTGGGTACCTGGAGGCCGCACGTGACATCCACTTTGGGGAGAGGGGGGCCTCCCAAGTACGAAGTCAACGCATCTCTTGCAGCTGCAAGGCTTGGACTAACTTAATGGGCAGGAACGCCCGCAGTTCGGCGGTACATTGGTGCGTGCACATCTGTTTCGTGCTGAAGGAAGCCGGATTCTCTCCGGGACATGCCTTTTACATTCAGGCAGGCTTCACGAACAATGAAGTGCAGTACATTCTGGAAGAGCTTGCTAACGTCAAGATTACCCCCACACCTGAGGTGGGTGCTGGTGGCAGGGGATTGCAACAAGGCCAGTGGATGCTG
>LGRX02023527.1:0-11610 GCA_001247695.2 Cymbomonas tetramitiformis | reverse complement strand
GGACCGGGACATGCACCCGGTGCCAAAGCCCAGAGGCACCAGGCCACCACTGGGCAGCTGTGTCTGCCCAGCGGCTCTGCCCAACACGCGCCCCTGTGTGCCAACCTCTCGCTCGGAGCGCGCGCCCGGGAATGTGCAAAGGGGCGTGTGCGAGAGGCGCGCCCACCTCATGCGTCACTGTCTCCGGATCGCGCATCACCCAGTCATCGCCCACCTTCTCCCTGCCCCTCTCCCGCTCCCAACGCAAATCCACCAAAGCATCAGGCAGTCGCGCCTCACGCAGGCACCCCCTCACGAGGCGGGCAAGGCCCGCCTCTGCACCCGTCCAGTGGCAGGCCCTGGGCAAGGCCCTGGGCTCACCGAGGTCCTGCACTCCGGACATCAAAGACCCCCCTCCGGTGACAATCACTGCGGCTCCGCCAAGTGGAAGGGGCCCCGGCTTGAGGTATGCGGCGAGTACGAGCGAGTTGGCGCGGAGGGAGGGGTGGGGCGGTGAGCTCGGCCTGTGGGTGAATGCCAGCCTCACCACTTTTTGTAGAAATCCTCGGCTTCCTTGCTGCTCTTCTCATATTCTTTACTCATACGCCTTTCGTTCTCCAATCGCTGCGCTTTGAGCGCCGCTTGGCGCGCCTCTTCCGCCCGGCGCCTTTCCACCGCTTGCCGCACCCGCTCTTGTGCCTCCTCCTCGCTCAGATCGTCCGTCGTGTCCTCGAGCTCATTCTCGAAGTCATCGAGGGCACTCTGCACTGATTCGTAAATCGGCGGTGGCGGTGATGGTGGTGGCGGCGGTGGCAGCAGTGGCGGCGGTGAAGGTGGGGTGCTAACCTCGCCCTCCTTCCCCTCGGTGCCCATCTCTCCGCCACCCCTCCGGGTACTTCCTACAGGGGGGTTAGAAGGTGCAAGGGGCGCCTCTCCTCGTGCCGAGTTTGGCTCCGCAAACGACTCTGTCTCTGCACACGGGAACGCCACATCCACCGGAGTGCTGCAGTCAGCCCCTGCCGCACCTTTCCCGTCTGACATGCCCATACGAAGGCGAGGCTGCGGACAGCTCCGCACCCCTCCTTCTTTGCAACCCTACTACCATCCCCGCGTTCACCCCCCCATCCACTGCCTGCGTGCCCAACTACGATTGGCATGCAAGACATGGCGAGCACTCGTCTACAGCCTGTGCGCGTCCGTCTCACACAGGCGCCTAACACGTGCCGAGTTCTCGTCTACGGCCTGCAAGCGGCCGCAACTTTTTTGGCACTTGTGAACCATGTGGATCACCTGCGGCCTAAGAGAGATGGCTCAAAGCGCCACGCAATCTCAGTGCACGAGCCAGGGCGAGGCGCCCCTTCACACTCCAGAACAGGAGGGCGAGAGCATCGGCCCGCTCTGGCTCTGGGCCGCATTTCCCAAAGCCTCGTTTGAGCCCCGGAGGCAGAGGCGGCCGGCCTGAGGGAACAGACAGCTTCCGAGCCGAAAAGCCCTTCGCAACACTCCCAGCAGCCAGTGGCGGCCGCACTGTAGGATCAGAGCACATCCGAGACAAAGTTCCCGGCACAGCGCTATCTGAAGCCAGCGGCGACTGCCCTGGAGAATCCAGCAGCACTCAGCTGAGACGGCAGAGATGAGACGCGGGGCTGTATCGAGGGGGCAGGACGTGGACAGGATGCACACCGAGAAGCAGCAGACTCCTATTGCTTCTCGAAGAGGTAGATGCATTTCAAGGAGACGTGAGAAGACACAAGCGTCAAGGAAGAAAGCGGGTAGCAGAAACCCCACTGGATATGACGCCGGCGAGAGGCGGCGCTGGACGGCCTCAAGTCTAGAAGGTTCGGACCCTGCATAAAGGTCGGAGGTGAGCAGCGGGTGAGCGCACCTCCATCGCTGTCCTCCATCACCAAAGCCTCTTTCCAAGGGGAATCCTGAAGCAGGCAGGACCAGGGTGGAACCGGTCAGTCTGCGCACCTACGTACATGATTGATATCAATCTGCTGGGGACGAGCATCCACAAAGCGTACGAGCGCCGCGGAGAGAGTATCCCGGCTGGTAAAGCAAGACATCTGATTTTGAACTGGGCCAGACAAGCAGTCGTCAGGCAAGTCGGCACACAATGCTAACTTGCTGCGTCGAGTGTGCGCGAGCACCTGCAAACGGTTCACCAGGACGCTGCGCGAGTCGCCGCCCTCTTCCTGGATCTCGCAAGAAGGCCAGAGATTTTCAGGATCGCAACAGAAATATAGACAGAACGGAACAAGGCAAACCCAAAACAAGGTTGGATGGCTCAAGGCATCATCAGAGACCAATTCATGCACAGACCTCTCCCCTCGCGAGGAACCCGCGTTCCGTATTAGGGTTTACAGAGGTTAGCGCTCGCACGGAAACTGCCCCGTAACTGCAGTTCAGCTCTGGTGACAGAAAGTGGCATAAAGTGCCTAAAATAGCCACACGGCAAACTATCGAAGTATGGAGTATAGCCACAAAACGGACTCCTGAACTTCTCCACTGTGTGCGTGTGCGCGTGGGTGGGTGTACGTTTTGTCGAAAAACCGACACCCCTCGCACAACTTGAATATGCTACGAGGCTTCGCAAGGAAAACTTGGTAAGATGCGCTGTTTGCTCAGAGTCCGGCCATGCATACTTAATATTTGGCACTCGCTTTCCGCGTGTTGATAGTGCAGGCAGGCGTCGAGAACTCCCCTAGTCTGCAATACCCATGAGAGCGTTCAAAACAGTGTGAAAATAGCGTGTGGTCTGTTGCGTACCAGATCGACTCGATCATG
Organism: Cymbomonas tetramitiformis; assembly: GCA_001247695.2. Classification (NCBI taxonomy): domain Eukaryota; kingdom Viridiplantae; phylum Chlorophyta; class Pyramimonadophyceae; order Pyramimonadales; family Pyramimonadaceae; genus Cymbomonas; species Cymbomonas tetramitiformis. The sequence continues at coordinate 8,841 of LGRX02023527.1, read as the reverse complement.
CGGCACGACCACGAAAACTACGGCTGCAACAAGAACTGCTAAGCGCAAACAGGCAGTTGGTTTGATAACCCGTCGTCGTCTGAACATCACGAAAACGCAGCTAGACTATTCGATTACCTTAAAACTACCTAGCGCTTGCTATTAATGCGGGTTATTATATAGGCCTATAATATAACGGAATATATCATCGGCTGTCGACCTATATGCTATGCGCTGGATCGCTGCAAAGCATATCCAATGCGAGTCGTTCTTGTTCTTGCCCCCATCAGCTCCACGGCGCAGTCTTGCTCTGATCGGAAGAGCGAGCGTTCGGAAGAGAGGTCAAATCCGAATGTCAGTATGTCAAAGGAAAGTAAGGTAACCCACTTCTCATTATAAAATAGAAAATTCTATAACGTAAACGTTTATCAGTACCAGCTCCACATCATATATTCATTTCCCCTACTCACTGCTATGTGTTTTGTTTTCCCGAACCCGAACCCGAATTGCAACACCTTGCGTTGCGTTGGTTTCATGGGGCCAGCCACCTTCGATTTCAGGGGGTTTACGGCCACTCCAGGACCCAAGGGGGGTCGATTGGACCCCTAGGGTCAAGTAGATAACTTATGACGATCTCCCAGCGGAGATGCCGATTTTGAAGTTGGGTCGATATCTCTATGACGGTCCAGTTTTTTCAGAAAATCGATACCATTTTTTACTCAGTCTCGTAGACCTAGGGGGCTAAGGGCACCTACAAGGCGCCCTCTCCGGGTCAGCCGCCGCAGGCTGCGACAACAGCAGGTGAGCCGAACTTCTAGATACCCAAAAGGAAGTCAACCTTGTCAGCTGCGGCCCCTGAGTTCCACAGCACGACCCCTCTGGCTGGCAACTGGAACGGCCTGTGTGACACCTCCCATGGAGGAAGCTGTAACGGTACCTAAGCCGCGCCCTAATCCGCATCTGCGTCATGCAAGAGCGGCGTCACCACGGGTGCTGACAGTTGACACCCCTGGTGCAGGGCTGAACATGAGGGCGACCCCCCAGCGTTATGTCAGCATGATGACCCCTTCCCCTGGCATCATGAGGCCGCCTGGAATCCGCGATAGGAGCCCTCCGCCGCCGCGCCAGCGAAGTCCGCCTGGAGCCCGCGATAGGAGTACCGGAATATCCTAGTTCACTAGATATCAGAGGGTCCCGAACTGTGTGGATAAACTCTCATAAGATAAATAAACCCTAAGCTAGATATACCCGGAACGGTCTCGCAACGGTCTCGGAAACTAGCCTACCTGTGACACGGCGTGTGTCACAGCACGAACCTATAGATCAGTCAGCAGTCCAGTGTTGGTCCTAGGGGTCTGTCATAGGGGCCTGCCTGTCAGGGCTGCCTATACAGATTCCAACACACCACCCCAGCACTGTGGGTGGTGACTGGCTAGGAGAGTCAGAATAGTAAATCTCTAGGGCAGAAGCCAGGTTGACAAGTCCTAACTGCTAATCCAACTGTGCTATTCTGATACACAAATTGGAAACCTCTAACCAGCACAAGAGAAACCATACAGGCAATGCAAGTCCTGCTAAACTACTGAAAAGCTCTGTGCCAGTAAGTCAGATTGAAGAATTCAAAGGTGTCAAAGTAAAAGCATAAACCAGATTGAAGACCATGTTGAGGTCAAAGTACATCTCAGCACACCACCATGAAAGTGGTGTACTGCCAAAACCAGAAACATAACTACTCGGGGTCAAAGCTCAGAGGAGCACCTCCACCACATCGATCACCGTAGTAGCCCGCCGTAGCACGGCGGAGCAATACGGGGCGGCCAAAGTGTAAGGCGTCGGTCCTTGGAAAATCATTCGCCAGAGAATTTGACGGAGTCGGTGTTGCTGATTCGTTGATCACGGGAGGCTGCACCGCACCGGGGTGCTGCCAAGTACTGCCCGAAGGTGGGGCCTCGTCATCTGAAGACGACGCCGGCGACAGCGGAGGACCGTCCTCAAATAACACGGCAGGCGGCGGCGGCCCGGGATGCCATGGCACCGGAGCCATATAGAGGCCCTGCCTCCTCTGTACCCGCCGGTGGAGACGAGGCGGAACAGCACACGGCACCGTAACAAGCGGCGCCTCCTCTCCCCTGCACAGCACAGGCTGCGGCGCAGCCCGACCCGATACCCGCACAGGGTCGATGTCATTGGCCACCGTATAGGTGGCAGCTCCCACTCCCATGACAGAAATCAAGAGAATGAAGGTAAGAAGGAACGGCATCCCCCATAAGCCCGCGTGGGCGGGGAAGCCCCACGGAGGCTTTCCACAGCCGTGGCTGCGGGGAGCACCGTCATGCCAATCTCCCAGAGCACCACCAGAGTGAGGTGCTCGGGCTGCGGGCGTCGACGAGTGATTCGCCGAGATTGTCGAAGCCCGCGGCTTCACGACGAAGCTGCCGTCGGCGAGGTCCTCGTAATCGTCCGTGTCGTAACCCGTGAGATCAACCTGTCCGATGGCGGCGTGGTTCACGGTCTGAACGAACCCCGCGAACTCACCGTCCGCGTCCGCTGTGGTGGTCACCCGCGCCGATTGAAGTGGCGCGGGCTTCACATCCTTTCCCTGCGAGACAGGCATAGCAGGGGCCGGCACGGCGGATGCCGATGCCGCCGCACCACCTGCCGGAACCTGCTCCTCCGGTGTGGCCACCGCTGCGGCGGGTCCGCACACCAGAGCCGAAGCCTCCTGCCCGATACCGGCAGTAGGCGGGAAAGATGCGTGAGTGTAATGTACCTGCGGGTTGGCCGCGGAGTGAACCTCCGCGGCAAGATCGTCGAGCCGGCGGAGAATGTCATCCCCCTCGGAAGCCGGTTGCTGCTCCACGGTGAAGCCGTAGGCGGACACGTCGATGCCGCCCACCGCTCCCGCACAAAGCACCGCGGGCGGCCCGTACGCGGCTGCCGCACGTGCGAAGGACTCCGCTCCATCATCTGCTGCCTGCTGGAATAACGCGCACATGGCGAGCGCGTGCACCCCCTCCGCGTCCTCCTCGTCGATGGGAACACAGAACGCTGCAGCAGAGGTGGGCGGGTGTTGGCGCCCGCCCAACGGGCAGTCGCGGTAAAAGTGATAGCTCTCACCTTTGCCCGCCTTCTTGCACCTACCGCAGAACGGCTTCGCCCGTTGATCGTCGCGGTCGAATCCCACCGGTGGGGCCTTGTGGGTCCCCACGCGGAATCCTCGCGGCTGCTGTCCGCGCTGCTGCTGCTGCCGCTGCTGCACCCGCTCCCGCTGTTGACGCACAACCGGAGCGGACTCACCGTGTTGCCGCTGCACGAGCTCCTTGAGCTCCGTGATCTTTTGAAGAAGGGCGTCGTTACTAAAATGTATAAGAGGTAACCTCACACAAATTATGGTATTTGAAAATAAGAATTTAAAAGAATTAGAAAAAATAAGTGAAGAATGCAGTGGAGAAGTTAATAACGAAACTTTTTTCGAAGTATACGATCAAGCTATCCAAAATAAACACGATTTCCTCTTTATCGATTTGTATAAAAAGAAAGAACATCCAAGTTCATTTCGACGAAATTTTGATGAATTTATAATTCCGGTTGAAAAGAAAAAATGAAAGCTATTACATAAAAAATGCGACCTCTTTTATCAGACGAATATGTAAAAAATAAATGTTTACAACATTTGACTGGGATATAAAAAAATATTCCAAGTAAAGAACAATTCTTTTAAGACTTATAGTAAATTATCACAAGATTCATATGTTACGACCATGCCAAGCAAAAATGTTGAAATGTTCTATTATAACTTGAGGAATTCAAGTATAAACACATAACATTTAACTTCTCAATTGCAAAATGAATTTGAATTTCCTAAATACAAGAGCAAATTCGAAATAACATTCGATTTTTTTTGAAGAGGATTCATTCAGAGATAAATTCGAAAGAGAGAGAGAGAGAGCGAGAAATGAGAAACCCGATGAAGCAGATCTAAAAGAAATTGTAGATGAGGATGTGGCTAGATATTATGATACGCCTCAAGTTATTGAAAACAATTCATTTAAAGACGTATTAGAATTTCAGCGTCGTATTGACAAACTTGACGAGAGTATTTGGGTTTTGTGTTAGATGAAGATAGAAAATAAGGTGATTTACGGAATTCCGGAAAATACAAACCGAGTACTCCGAATTCACAAAGCACATCTGCCGAATTTGGAAATGAGTTGATTGCAGTTGAAAAGAAAAATCCGAGAAATCCTTCAAGTGCTACTCCTTCGAGGACTAGATCACAAACCGATCTTGACAACTAAATAAAAAAAGTGATTTGATATAACAATGACTAATTTTTGTAAATCAAATCCAGACAATATTTTTTTGTAATAATAAAAAACAATTTTATAACAAACTAATCGACGAAAAATATTTATTTGAAAAAGATTTTTTGAATCAAAAGAACCTGAAAAATTGAAAAAGAAAATGAAACAAAAGAATTTAAGGGGAAACAATTTGAGTCGTCAAATAAAGCTTATTTAAAACATGATTTAACGAGTGGTAACGTCAAGAAACAATCAAGCGAATTGTTACAAGCATTGAACGTAGATTTAAGGAAAATATCGAATAAAGTGTTAAATATATTTTTGGGTAAAACCGATATACAAATTGATAATCCAATTCAAAAGAAATATACGTTGGCTTCTAATTCGAGTTACGCATATTCATGTAACGACAAAGCTAAACTTAAACAAATAATGAGTGAACTTCCGGGATTCAAAATTGATAAATCGTTGAGTGGTAGGAATTCTGTTACAATGGCGAATCCAGAAACAAAAGAAGTTATCATTTCGTACCGTGGACGATCTGATGCAGAATTCTTTAAGTTAGAGACATTATCAAAAGATCCAGATAGATTAAAAAAATAGAAGATTGGTATGTAAATCTGTTAACTGGAATCGGTAAGCAAAGAAATACACAAAGATATCACGAAGCATCAGAAAGATTCGAAAATGTATTTAAAAAATACGGCAATGCATATTTAAGGACAGCATCTTTGTCGACAAATGATATTGAAACTACAAATTTGTCTGCTTTAAATTCGGATGGTACTTGTTTGATTAGTTCTGATATTTTTGCAAAAATCTTATTGCCAAGCGATTTAACCACAAACTTTATAAACTATTTAGATTACGATGAAAACTGTTCAGTCGATCTACCTGAAAGTCAATTGACATAATTAAAATTTATTTTAACAGATTCTAAAAACAGACCGATTCCTCTTGTAAGCCCGCAGGAAGCTCGCGACGGATCAATAAGCTATTCAATGTCGTTGACAATTAAAGAGACGAATTGAAAAAAATAGATATGTTTGATATAATTATGAAATAATATAAGCAAATGTCCCTTCCATTTCAATTGGCGTACGCACTCCAAAAAGTATCCGGATACAATACAAATTACTTTAGAATCGAAACGACTAATCAAAATCAAGCTTCCCAAACTGGCGTGATAACTTTGAATTTGCCTAGTAATTCTATCTGCAACTTGAAAAGTCTTAGTATGCATTGCTTGGCAAGAGCTAACGATGCTAACATTCCAATCGTAGGAGGAGTCCCTAACGATTACCTTAAAACATCACTTCCCAATGGTTTAGATAAGCTTTTCTCTCGCATTGAAGTAATGGCGGCTGGAGTTCAGATTACCTCTGGATGCAATAATATCCCTACAAATTTTGGAAACCCCAGTGCATATGTACCCGACATGTACCGGGGACGTGTACCCAACGTGTACCCGGCGTGTACCCAACGTGTACCCAGCGTGTACCCAACGTGTACGAAAACAGTAAAAAACGGGGTCTGGTACATGTTGGGTACACGTGTACTCTACCTTGTACCTACGTGTACTTGCTCGCGGCGCGGCATGCGTACCCGGCATGTACCCGCGACGGGGTACATGCTGGGTGCATGCGTCCGTGTATGTACCTTTTGCCGCCTGCGCATGTACCCGGCGTGTACGCATGTACAGGTACATGTGTACTGCATATGTACTCAGGTTACCGTTGGATGTTACCGTTGGATGTTACCGTTGGGACACCCGGGGTACATGGTGGGTACATATGTACTTAGGCCAGGTACATGTGTACTTATTGATATAAACATGCCTGGTGCGCACGTACCCAACATGTACCCACGCATCAGGTACATGCCGGGTATGCGTGTACGCAGGTCAGGTACATATGTACGTAAGCCAGGTGCATATGTACTTATTGATATTAACATGACTGGTGCATATGCACCCCGCATGTACATTTGAGTGAGGTACATGCCGGGTACGCATGTACGCAAACCAGGTACATATGTACTTATTGATACTAACATGACTGGTGCATACGTACCCCATATGCACGTGTATATCGGTGCATTATTGTAGGAGGCTACCACTCCAGTTTCTTCTCTTCTTTACACTTTCGGGCTTATACTATTCTACACTTATTAAACGACCGCACGAGGTATGCTTACGTATGGTCAACTATCGGACTTCGGTTTCGTAAATCCTTCAAGTTATTACTACAAGACTTCGGTTTCGTAAATCTTTATAGCTATGCTTTTTACAGCAGTTACGGCTTACAATTCTCAGTTCAGTTCTCATCTCCGAAACTGGTTACACTTAGAGTTCTTATGCATTCAGGAACTCTCTCCATAACTCAACTGTACGGAGTACTCCGTACAACAGGCTAGGCACCTCACATCAACATCATTCTGATCGGTCCTACTGTACTCCGTACTGAGTACTCTTGCGTTTTGTACTTAGCCGTTTTTCTTGCTCTTGTGCTTGCCTCCTAGCACAACTCCCCCCCCTTAGGGAAGGTCACGTCCACGTTGACCACGTCGGACCAGTAAAGTTTTTATACAGATCTTCTACTGTTGCTCAGAATGATTATACAGGTCTCAGCCGCCTGTTGTCTGGGATGACATTACACTTCCCAAGACACACCGCAATAAGGAGATCAACCTCTTAAGCACAAGGGTCGGCCTCTCACCGGTCCGCCATCTGCACTACCAGGCTCCCCCAAGGCTCGAGATCTCACATCCATTACCACGCTCAAGGTTTCAAACCTTCCAACACGGTACACTTACAGGTGATGACAATAGGTTTGCCAATTACCTGACAGTTCTCGGGATGCCGGCCCGGAGGAAAGGTTTTAAACCCCTCCCGCCTCCTCGGATGCGCAGAGCTTTTATCCAGATCTCCAACTGCCGCCTGGCTATGCCGAGGCTAGAGCCACCGCTCTGTTGGATGGATTATCCAGGTTCTCACCTGTCGCCTGGCTATGCCGAGGCTAGAGCCACTGCTCTGGTGGATGGATTAAACAGGTTCTCACCTGTCGCCTGGCTATGCCGAGGCTAGAGCCACTGCTCGGGTGGATGGATTATACAGGTTCTCACCTGTCGCCTGGCTATGCCGAGGCTGGAGCCACTGCTCTGGTGGATGGATTATACAGGTTCTCACCTGTCGCCTGGCAATGCCGAGGCTAGAGCCACTGCTCTGGTGGATGGATTATACAGGTTCTCACCTGTCGCCTGGCTATGCCGAGGCTAGAGCCACTGCTCGGGTGGATGGATTATACAGGTTCTCACCTGTCGCCTGGCGCGCTCGCGGTGGCTGCCATCTGTCACTCGCGGCGCGCTCTCTCCCCCCCAAAAGAAAAGCGGTCCGCTCCCGGACGCTTCACTCTCGGTGGCCCTAAGGGGAGGGCGCGGGTGAGCACCTCGGTGTGCTTACCTCGTGGCGACACGCATGCAAGGGTGGGCCTCCTTGCATGCGCGTGGCGATGCGTCCCGTCGAGACGGGTGCACTCGCCCGGAGCTTGGGGCGCGCCGGCCTCATCAGCACCCCGAGTGCGGGTGCCGCGCTCCGCGCTCGGCGGCAGGGCATGCGTGCGCGGTGTGCTGCTCCCAGACACGCGCATCAACCTCTGCAAGGAGGCCCGATGCGCCTGGACGCGGTGCACACGCTGCGCGCTACCCCCAGGCACCATGCGTCCGGTGTGCCTGGCGGGGCAGCGGCGCGTCACGCAGCCCGAGACAGCACAGCGAGAGCTGCTGCCTCATGGCGGTGCGCCTGGCGCGCTCGCGGTGGCTGCCATCCGCCACTCGCGGCGCGCTCTCTCCCCCCCCAAAGAAAAGCGGTCCGCTCCCGGACGCTTCACTCTCGGTGGCCCTAAGGGGAGGGCGCGGGTGAGCACCTCGGTGTGCTCACCTGTGGCGACACGTATGCAAGGGTGGACCTCCTTGCACGCGCGCGACGATGCGTCCCGTCGAGACGGGTGCACTCGCCCGGAGCTTGGGGCTCGCCGGCCTCATCAGCACCCCGAGTGTGGGTGCCGCGCTCCGCGCTCGGCGGCGGGGCATGCGTGCGCGGTGTGCTGCTCCTAGGCACGCGCATCAACCTCTGCAAGGAGGCCCGATGCGCCTGGACGCGGTGCACACGCTGCGCGCTACCCCCAGGCACCATGCGTCTGGTGTGCCTGGCGGGGCAGCGGCGCGTCACGCAGCCCGAGACAGCACTGCGAGAGCTGCTGCCTCATGGCGGTGCGCCCGGCGCGCTCGCGGTGGCTGCCATCTGCCACTCGCGGCGCGCTCTCTCCCCCCCAAAAGAAAAGCTGTCCGCTCCCGGACGCTTCACTCTCGGTGGCCCTAAGGGGAGGGCGCGGGTGAGCACCTCGGTGTGCTCACCTCGTGGCGACACGCATGCAAGGGTGGGCCTCCTTGCAGGCGCGTGGCGATGCGTCCCGTCGAGACGGGTGCACTCGCCCGGAGCTTGGGGCTCGCCGGCCTCATCAGCACCCCGAGTGTGGGTGCCGCGCTCCGCGCTCGGCGG
>LGRX02023525.1:0-13138 GCA_001247695.2 Cymbomonas tetramitiformis | reverse complement strand
CACACCCCCATACTATGCCCCACACTTCCATGACGATGCCCGACACTCCCATACCATGCCCCGACACCCCATACCATGCCCCCACCTCCCCATACCATACCCCAACACACCCCATACTACACCCACACACCTTACATACCATACCCCGACACCCCCTAGTCATACCCCGACATCACCCTCCAAACCATAGGCACCATACCCCCTAGGGGCACCGTAGAAGTGTCTCGGCGCGCTTGTACTGACGCAACGGCGCGCATATACCGGAATAATGTGCACGCATATGCGCGCCGCGCGCTTATACTTTCAGTTGCCCAGTACAAGGGGCGCGCTTGTACTGGTACAAGCGCGTCTGGCGCACTTGTACTGAAAATCGACACGCATATGCGCGCGGCGCGCTTGTACCGTAACATTCCAATGTCCATCTGAGCTCTGCAGTGACGGCCATTTATTCCCTGCCCATTCTGTTTCACTTTGCTGAAAGCACTACATACACAAATACATATGTACAATATATGCAAGGATGCACACACACTCAATAGCATGAGATCAGCCGACAAAAGCCAGCCCACCATCATCCCCGTGGATGTGAGAAGCAAATCAGGAGCAGGGCGGGGCCGCAACAAGATACCACCAACTCATACATATTCCCAAGCCAGATGTAAAGCAGCATGGAAAGATGATGCCATGTGGCCGATCATCGCCCTACAATTGTTGGTCTCAGGGTTACGGAGTAAGCGGACCCTGCTGGCACGCCCCCCAGTGTCTCGCGGTCGATGGATGGGACCCGTTGGTCCATGGTTATGCCATCAACGTAGTTACACCAAACAGCATGGACACCCCATGGTAAAAAACTGAAAACATGCGGGCACCTAAGTGTTCCCCACAAAAATCAAGGGAAAACACAGAACGTAGACTTCACCACCCTCTGCCTCTCCTTGCAGCAAAGGCAGACGAATCCACCAAGCTCTCCAAGAGGCAGTGCCCGCCAGAATGGCACCACAGGGACAACCGCCTCCCAAAACCCACTTCCATCCGGCGGCCGTCCCCGTTCACAGTGATGCGCCAGTACACACACTGAACAGCATGAGATCGGCCAACAAAAGCCAGCCCATCATCATCCCAGTGGATGTGAAAAGCAAATCAAGAGCAGGGCGGGGCCGTGACAAGATACCACAAACGCATACATATTCCCAACCCAAATGCAAAGCAGCATGGACAGCGTCAGTACACACACGTCAGTACAGCACAAGGGTAAGCACACACACACACACACCCACCCATGCGAAGTATTGAGAGATAGATAGCTATATGTAAGGGGATGAGAAGGTCGCTTCATAGCAATGTTTGGGCAAACCAGAATCTAACAATTTCGGAATGATTTTCTGAGCATTTCAAGCCCTCATGCACGTGGCCCATCTGATCCACGGCATTTCTGCGCAGCAGCTTTGGGGGCATACGAGGTCCAGCAGAGGCCTCCATCGATTCGAAGGAACACAATGCACACCGCATGCACCCATCGAGTGCCCTGCCCAGAACTTTTCGAGCTCCAGTGCTCTATTCCTCCGCAGGGTCTACGGCAGCAGATTGTTTTTTCTTCTTGGAGCTGGAGGAGCCGCTCTTTTTACCGCCCTTGCCGCCTGTCTTTACTTTCACCTCAGGGGGTGGCTCAGGAAGGGGCTCGGGGGCGAGCGTGAAAAAGTCCTCCCCTTGCTCCTCCAGAAAGTCATCCAGCGCATCCTTTGCGCTCTTAGGTTTCGGCTTCCGCACCTTCCGCTCCACCGCCGCGTCCTCCCGCTCCCGTGGTCCTGCCCTCCTCGCCGTGCTCCTAGCTCGCTGCCGCGCTGGGGGGGAGGGCGCCCCGGTCTTAGAGCCACTCCTCCTGCTGCCTGCTCTGGTGGAGGAAGCGCGCTTGGCTTTCTTGTCCGCTGTCAGAGCCGCCTTCGTCACCGAGTCCTCCTCGTCCCCTCCCTCCTCCTCCAAGGAAACCGAGTCCTCCTTTTCTATCCCCGTCTCATCCATGCCAATGTTGCTTTCGCCCTCTAATCCAACCCCTGGCGCATCCTCCGTCAGCTCGGGCACATCTGCAGTGCTGTCAGACCCTGACGTCTCTACAGTCTGCGATGGTGCCTCCCCGTCCCCCGCCTCCTCCCCGCCCCTCCCCACAAAAGCCACAAGCCAATTCTGTCATCCCCGCACGGCGGCCCTCTCTGCTGTGGGAGTACCCCTCAACCGCCAGCAGTCCCTTATCCCTTCCTAAGCCTTCTGACAGACGCTTAACCCCACACCCCGAACAGGGTGTCTCTTTTTCTTTTTTGACAGACGCATTAAAAGAGATCTTCAGCGAGCACCACTACGCGTCTCTCGGGTCGGTTTGATACCCTTTTCTACAACTCCTGCTTGGCTCTGTCGGATCTCCCAAAAAACTACTGCTTGGATTCGGTAGGTTTCCGATAGACTGTTGCTTGGGTCCGTCAGATTTCCACAAGACTGCCCTTTGGACTCGTTTGAATTCCAACAGGTGCTGCTCGGATCTTCTGATTGATTCCGATAGATTTCACGATGCCAAGATCTAAAAGCAAGTGAAGGGCACGTGGAAGGCAGTCGGGGGGCTATTGGTCGGAAGGGGGCTTCGTGTGCGGGGCGCCGGATCTCCCTTCAGCTTCAGGGGAGCTGGGCTGCACAAACTTACCGGGCCAGACTCCGATGACTCCACTGACTCCACTGACTCCACTGGCATTTCGTCCGCATTGTCACCACCATCAGCCGAGGAGATGGAGCTGGGGTTTTGCTGTGGGTACGTCTCCGTCTCAGGCATGCCATCCAGCGCCGACTCCGTCCAACTCTGAGGAGCTTTGTCCGCCTCTTCATTATCTTCTGCTGTCAACTCTGTGTCTGCAGCTTGGGCCTCTACAGCGTCATCCGCAGGCGCAGCAACATCGGCAACTGAAACACCATCGGCATCTGCAACGTCGTCAGCAGTTGCCTCCGCCTCCGCCTCAGAAGCATCTGATTGGTGCGCTTGTTGGGCCCCATCTACAGCTACTGCGGTGTCTTCATCTGCAGAGCCATCCTGTAGGTCCCACACCTCCTCCCTCCCCTCACGGTGCCTCAGCGGCTAGCGTGCTTGCTGCTTAGCGCCTTCATGCCTGCCTGCCAAATGCCAAATGCAAATCCAGAATTGGCAGGTGCACGTGCCTCGGCCTGCTCAACAGTGCACCGCAGTGCAAACCAATGACGCATTTGATGTCATCCACTTGATGGTCACAGATGCCCACACTTTCTCACAGTAGTCCCGAGTGCTATCTGCAGGGTCGAAGGCGGGCGCACCTCTGACCCCACCTCGTCCCCAGCGGTTTCCTCGGCGGTCGAAGCTGAAAGATCATCCCAACACAGTCCTCACCCCTCTCTTCCGGCCTCTTCCCTCCTCCTCCGAGCCCGCTGCCAGCCGGCCCCCTGTGCGCCTACATGCCTATTAATCAGGTATCCGCATTTCCCTCCGACCTCGCAGCGCTTCGAGATCCCACAGTCTGAGTCACTTTCACTGCTCGACACCACCCTTACCGAAGTGCCTATCCATTTAAATCCATCGTCAAGGACACGATTGGATGATTGGACGTTGACACCCCCCTTGAGCTTCCACGCTTCCACAATCTTTCCCTTACAATCAAAAAAGTCGCCCTCTGCACATGCAGGCGTTGCTCCTGCCTGCGCCTCGAAGCCCGATCACAGGGCAGGGGGAAGGGATAAGCCTTTCACGTGGCGCCCAGACTCTCCAATACGTTGCCGCCAGGGGAAAGAAGCAGATGGCGAAGATGCTTGCTCTCGCGGACAGCGCACCAGGCTGATAGCTCGAGCTGTTCTCCACAGGTACAGCGCTCGCGAGGTTGAAAGATGAAAGGGCCGAGGTGTCCACAAACGGCGCGACTTTCGACTTGATGGCATTAGTTGTGAGCTTCACAGAGCTGGCAGTGCTTTCCAGGGTCTCCAGAGCCTGACGCTTCCCCACCCCCACAATTCCACATGTGTTCTATGCCTACTGTTGTTTCCAGGGTCCCTGTTACCCGAGGCGTTGCTATGCCGGAAAGTGACCCCGTCAGATCACTGCCAGCAGCCGTCTTCAAGATGTTCACCATATTTCGGGGCCGAGAGAATATTCTCTTTGCTGCTGCGGACAGGTGTCATCACCGATGACCTAAGAAGCTGGACCAAGCAAGTGTTCCCAAAAGGCTCTCTTGAAGTACACACGAGTACCCTGAAATTCACTGGCTTCTTGTATGAGAATGCGTGATCTCGATAGTGGCCACCTCAGCTCTAGTTTCACGGCATGGCATCCCTCAACAAGCCTTTGCGGAACGCGTGTCATAGAACTGCATCGCCAGACTTGTCACGACAGCCGTTTCGTCGTCGCTCAAGTGTGCCCAACGGCAGTGCTGGCACGCATGAACCGGTTGTGAAGTCCGTGAAAGCTCATCGAATATGAAGCGCTGCGCCGTGTTCAACTATCACTGAAACGCTGTCGAGCCTACCATCTTGGGCAGAAACTCGGCTGCTTTGGGGTCCTGCACCACGGAGGTGATCTCTTCCCACAGCACAAACAGCATTACCTGCGCTCGGCCAAGTGCCCCGCAGAGCCTCCTTTATCGCCTTCCGTCTCTTCGGAGGCCCGGCAGATGGCGAGGCACAGCCGTCTATTACACAACAGCAGGTGGCTGTCGGCGCATAAAGAGGCCCGGCAGACAGCGAGGTCCAAACGGTGCCGCCTGGAGGTGCACTCAACAAGGGCGATCAGGGCAGGGCGCGGGTTGTTAGGGGGGGTGGTGCTGACCAGGAACGCGATCAAACTTCCGGGGAAGCGCCACGGGAGTATCCAGCTCGCCAGGCAGCTGCCTTTAGCACGGGGGGGCTTGTCCACGGAGACCGAGCTGCCGGGTGGGGGGTCGAGAGTACGAGGGGGCTCCACGGGACGAGGCTGCCAAGACACGCAACCGCGTCAGCAGCCAGTCGGCGTCAGACTTAGCAGCGCTGAGACCTAAGCGGCGCTATCCGCGTCAGCAGCCAGTCGGCGTCAGACTTAGCAGCGCTGAGACCTAAGCGGCGCTATCCGTGTTAGCCGCGAGGGAGCCGCATGCCCTGCCCGTACAGGGCGAATAATAGAACTCGCCGAGTCAGGGGCGAGGGGGGCCAAATTGAACCTGCCCGCCTGTGGCATGAACGGTGTATGAAGAGGGGATGGACTCGCAGGTCGATGCGATGGACTCGCAGTACCTTAAAGATAGGAAGTGCCTCAACGGGAATAGCCTTGGATTCCGCTGTGCCTCCTCCGCGAGACCGTAGGTTCGAAGCACCTGCGCTCGGTAGGGACATGGCAGCGGGGTCCGCGTCCACCTGTGCGAACCGCGTGAAAGACACTGAGACCCAGGAGAGGACAAGCACGGCCATGCAGACCGAGGAGTGGTAAGTGCGTGGAGCCCGGCAAGCCTGCCGGTGCTTTGGCGCTCAGCGATGCTGTGAGTGACGACATCGTAGCATCCCTCTTGTGAATGAGCGCCTCTCATACTATGCACTGCGTCTTTTGTGTCCAGCGATCGCAGGGCCCCGGCGCGCGGCACGTGAGAACGCCTCGAGTGCGGCATGTGTTTCAGCTTTCAGAACGAAAATGGCTTCACGCCCGGCCCAAAAGACCAAGAGGGGCTAGCTATCCTTGCATATTCGAGGGCAGGGTGCTGCGCACTTTCGCAGCTCGGCCGAAGATCAAAGAGCCTTGCGCCTCGATTTCCTGTACGCAATTTACTGTACATCAGTCGGACAAGTGGACTGACGGCACCAAGCCTTTTCAGCTTCATGCCATTGTAAGGTTGGACGGTAACAGTAGAAAAAACGCGACTCCTCTTTCACTGCGTGCAAAAGCTGTGTTCATAAGATTCCGATTCATGATGAGTTCTGCTCGCTTCTCGAAAGAGATAATTAGGCCTACCACGTTCTGCGAGCGAAAGGTTTGGAAGCTCAAGCCATATCGCAGCGCGTACCTTTTTGGCCGCCATTGCTGCGCCTGAGCCAGAACGTTGCTGGGTCATCAATAACTTCTTCCAGTCCTTCATGTACGGATTTTCCTGCACAAGAACGCGCGTAAAAAAGAATTCGTATGCAAAAATCTTCGGATCAGGAGTAACAAACACTATGTCGGTGCCTTCATTAAATTTCATGTCTTATACCTGAGCCGGATCGTTTCCTTCGAAGAGGGGTGCGGGCTCTTGAAGGTAGGCGGATGCTGGGTTCTCAGGCTCGACCATTCCATCATTCCAAGCTTCCGGCTCTTTCCGAGCGGCGGACGGTTCCTGAAAATTTAATGGCAAGATCGCATTACACTTCATACCAAGCGGCACAGGCTCTGCATTTTATGCCATTCTCCGAGCACACGGAAATTACTTTCGCAGGCTATTAAAGAAGTTCAAAGTGTCGATCGTTGGATTAGGGCAAACATACCATATTCAGGTTCAGATGCCTGGAGAATGTTCGCTCTCCGTCGGTCTCTCCGTCGGAACTAAACTTCACAGAGAAAGCTCCACGGGTTGTTGGTGAAGGTAAACGATGACTATGCGACGAGGTTTGAAGAAGCGTGTTAACGGTGCTGAGCTACTCTTGCGGGTGCGGGCAGTGCAGTGTGGTACAGCAGGTTAACAGTTGTGTGCACAAACGACCTAGGCATCCGATTTTGTCGGCAATGCCAACCGTTATCAAGGTTTCAACTTCCGGTGAAGCTCTTTAGCCGATTCCTCTCTTTATCTCGTTCCGGCTGGATGTAGTGTAACTGCTGAAGTGCAGCTGGCAGCTGTTAACTTCAAGCTTCCTTCAGGCTACTTGTAGAGGCTTGACACCATTCGCCTGAATCTCAGTCTCGAATCTGATCACATGCGATTCGCATGCCCATCGCATGCCCCGTCCCGCCACGAAAGGGGAGGACAAAAAGGAGAGGTGGAGGGGGGTAGGCGGGGAGGGCTGCATGGACTGCGCAGTGCGCACTCATCAAAGATCATGCTGTGTCACGCGTACATTTTCATTGCGATAGCCCGCCAAAACGACAATAATGATGGGAGCGGAGCGATTCAAAATTCTCATCCTCAATTCCTCTTGTCAGGTATGCAACGTCGAACGTGTGACACCCAGGTGACATGACATGACATGACATGACATGATATGATATGACATGACATGACATGACATTGACATGACATGACATGACATGACATGACATGACATGCCATGCCATGACACGTTGACACCCGACCGCATCCACACCGTTCGTTTATTACTTGTCTCTTGTCGTTGTCTTGACTTGTGTTCATCGGCTTCACCTGACGCTGTCTCAGAGAGTGACAGTGTCACAGACCGACACGATCGCGATTGTTCACACACGGACACCAAGACCAGGTCGCATGTGACACGCACCACGACCATCGCATGACCAGTTCAGGCGCGAGCTTGGCGCGAGCGGGAGCGGGAGCGGGAGGGTTTCCCATCACATGTGAAGTGATGTCGATGGATGTGGGCAAAATTCAAGAACAGCTGACGAACCAGCCCAGCAGCGCAAGCGAGGGTAAGGGTTCATACAATTGGAAAGGGTTAAGGGAAGGGGGAGAGACGATATTGAATATCGATCAGATATTCAACCTGTAAACATTTCCTGAGTTTCTTTCCTTTCCACCTTTACGTTCACAAGCTGCTCTGAACAGTCGCGGCGTAGATATTCCAGTTGTCAGTGCACAGAAACGCACTGCGCTTCCCCTCCCCCTTCATTCTGAGGCTGCAGTTTCGAAGCTTCTAGATAGCTGTTTCGTGCGAGGTCATCTTGCATATTTGAGTTGGGATTTCGCAGTGTTATCTCGATGGTGAGTCTCCGCGTTCGTTTATCTCGATGACCTTTAAAGTTGAAGTTCTGATATTGTTCGGCGTTCCTCAATAGGATATCCGAAAGTTTTTCGGAGGAGGAGGAGGGAAAGACAAAACTCCCGCTAAATCCGAGGAGTCCTCGAAGTCTCAAAAGCGGAAGTCAGAGAGCACACCCAAGACTAAGGACTCCCCAACGGTATACCACTTTAGAATTTTAACGACCGCATTGAGCGACGTAGTCAAGCAAAACAAACACATGCGTTTCTGTTAACAGTGGGGTGTTTTCAATACTAGCACCATTCATCTCACACGTGGAATGCAGACTTCATCATACAAGTGTTCATCCAGAACACCTATCGCCAGTACTGATCGTTCTGCCTCTTCCAGGTGAAGTCCGATCAGGAAGCTTCGGCCGCGAAGCGTCCAAAGAAGGCAGAGGTGGGCAGCGAGTTTTACGCAAACAGGCCCTTGATGGGTGGCGCCACTCTTCTACACTGAGCTTTCACACCTGACGTCAGCGAAAACAGTAGCTTGACTTCAGCGAGCGAGACGTAGTGGTTCCTCCTCCGCCTGGACTTGAAGGATCTCCGGGTTCCAAATCGGCGAGCAACGTTTAGAGCAACTTCTATACCACTCCGTGCGCGTGGATCTCCTGTCCCTCGAGCGCAGTGATTCAAAGTCCCTCCACTTTAATAGCTTTCATCTCACGAAAGTGTAAACAGTCACTTGCTAACCGGTAAATGTCGTTGAGGCGGGATGCACGTCCAGGCGACGAAGGCGAGTCCATACTTTGGGAGTGCGAGCGACAAGCCTGCAGAGAAAAGAACAAAACCAGAAGCTGAAGTCGTCGCCAGCCTCGATGCACCCCCTGTTCGACGTTCGGTTGCCTCACCGCCTGCTAAAAAGTGCGGTGGCTTGCGATGTTCTCGCCCGAGTGTTCCCACTGTGTTGTCCAGTCCCGAGCAAGGTTCATCCGAAAAGGAATCAAAGGGTCGTATTTTTCGTGGCTGACACCTGAGTAATATTTGCAAATCGTTAAGCTTCTCAGCGCAAGCATATATAACCGAGTCGAATATGGAATCGGCGTTGATCTTTGCAGCGGGAGCATATATAACCGAATGAAATATGCAATAGTGTTGGTCGTCGCCGCACGGGCACCTATGCCTGGGTATTGTAGGGGGAGAGGCATTGAGCATCAGACCGATCGTATTGAAACGAGGCGATACTTCCACACTAGCTCCAAGCATCAAACAGTGGCCCCTTCTCGCCATGGCCGTTGAACGGCAGGCCTCCTCCATCCCCACTGTCTGTGCCCTGATCCTTTGTCGAAGCTTGATGGCTGGGGTTCATCGGTTCGCAGGGCGAGGTCAATGCCCGGAACCTTCTCGGCGCCTGCCGCGGCTCCTTCCGAAGACGTTGTGTAAGCTCCCACGTTTACTTCGCGCCCGGTGGCCAAAGTGTGACCGTCACAGCTCCTAAGCGCTCACGCTGCTCTCCAACCTAAGTGGCGTGGTTGACCTGCTTGGCTAGTTGACAAGCTGAGGGACTGCGCGCACCTTAGTGCGTGGGGTGAAGCTCAGTCTGCAATTCGCAGCTTAAGCGGCAGCCGGCGCCGTTATCTGATGCCGGCGCGCCTGCTGCGACCAAGCGTTTGCCGGCTGATATCTGACGTGTTGTGGCCGCAACCTATTGTGACTTGATGGGCAACTACTATTATGACTGTGACCTGCCACATCCTTGCGTAGCTCAGATCGGCGAGTTCGCTCTCACGCATGTTTTACCACACGCGCCTTGGGGTATCGTGCCCTGTGTTACCATACGTTCTGCCGTGCGCCGACCATGAAGCTGTGCCTTCGGCAGTCGTTGTGGGCCGCAGATTGGCTTCCTTGTACACACGCCCTTCTCCTTGCACAGCTTGGTGCAAGGAGATTCATTTCTTTAAGTCTGTGGCGTGTTAAGCCACGGCACACCCAACATGCGAAGCGTCGGTTGCACAGCTGACATGGCTGTCAGATGTGTCCAGGGATATGACTCAAGGATATGACCCCGTCCCGGAGAAGGCCACGCCTGTGGCAAAGGGTCCTACTGCAAAGACGCCTCCGCCGAGGTTCGAGGCTAACTTGAAACCCCTGCACCCCTGATGCCACCGCTGCCAAGGAACGCCGTGAGAAAATGAAACCGCTGCCACCGTGAAGAGCGCACCATGCTAACCATTTTTCGGTTTAGAGCCGGGAGCTCAGTGCACCGATGTGAAGGTGAAGCTCCTGTTGTTGCTAGCCGTGCTGTTGTGGCTGTTCATACAGTGGTCATTGTGGACTGCGCTGGCACAGGAAGAGCTTGCCGAAGGGTGCTGCCAAACCTGAGAAGATTGAGAAGCCCGAGATCCCCACCAAGTGAGCCTATCCTCGCCGTTTGGTGGACTTCGAAAGTCATCACCCTGGCCCTCGGGGAGCAACAGGGTCTCGATGCTTCCTTCTAGCAGGCTTGGTTCCGAAAGGTGCATGGATGAACGGCGCGACCGCTCGACCATGCTTCCACCTGCCAAGCCGTTCCAGAGCCCATCACAACCGCCACCGGATCTTCTGACCGAGCTCCCTCAAGGCCTGCCTGAGGCAAGAGGGGGGAGAGGGCGTTGTGCAGACCTGAGAGCGAGCTCAAGTTCTCCTTGCTGGAGGAGACCACGCGCCCCGCGGTAATGCCTGAGCCCGCTTCTCCTTGCTGGAGGAGGCCACGCGCCCCGCGGTAATGCCTGAGCCCGCTTCTCCTTGCTGGAGGACACCACGCGCCCCGCAGTGATGCCTGAGCCCGCTTTTGTGTCAAAGGCTGTTCGTGGCCAGGCCTGCCCCAGGAGGGGTCACTCGCGCCTGTCGTTGAATTAAGGGTTGGGGTGGATGCGCAGGGAGGCTGGAGTGGACCGGCCAGCGCTGACATGCCGCCGCCCAACAAGGGCAAGAAGCCGGTCTGCTTCCACCGCTGCTCATGACTTTGCATTCATCATCCGGCTCGGCCTGGCTTTCCCATCGCTGAATAAACTTGATGCTCGCCCAGAGTATGGCGTCACCTAATGCCTGCCACCGACATGCATCAGCCAGGTGTCCGCCAGACGCCGAATATAGGACGCGCCCGCAGGCCCTAGCTGAGGCTAAACTCCGCGGGCTGCTGGCACTTGGGCGGGGGCGCAGACGCCTCGTGGCGCTGATGGCTGCCTCGCGGGCCTCACCATGGTCATCTCGGGAGTTCTCGATAGCTTGGAGAGGTGCGATGTGCCACGCAAGCTCCAGCCCTCTCGGTCCCAGTTTTCCCTCTGTGCCGAGGCAGGCACCCGATGGCACCCGGCAGGCGCCAGCTAGGCTGCACTTCCTAACCTGCCTCCCTCTCTCTCTCTCTCGGGAGTCGGGATTTCAGTGGCTGCTGGGAACTGGGAGTAGGCGAGCATCACCTCGAAGGCGGGTGAAAATGGGCTTTTTGCGGTGGACTATGGAAACAGCAAGGCGAAGCAAGGGCACCACACAGGGCACCACACAGGGCACCCCACAGGGCACCCCACAGGCCGATGTGCGACTTGCTCTGTGTGGAGCAAGTGTGTGAGACTGTGTGGGATGGAGAGCGTGCAGGCACGAGATGGCGGACTTTGTACAACGGCACGGAGGGAAGGTGACAGGGAGTGTTAGCGGCAAGACGGACTTCCTTATTGTACGTTCTCGATTGCGTTCCCCCCTCCCCTGTTCTGCCTGCTCACTCCCTACGTCTCCCTTTCTCCCTCCTGCCTGCGACCCCTCTGTGTACAAAGTATATATATATACATTCGAAGTCGGGCATTCGTTTTGGAGCGTTTACATCGGCATTGCACTCATCAGGATGGGTAGTGTTCCATACTTTTGCAAAAACACTTTAAATTCAAAATTTAAAATATACAAAACTACGGAATACTACAGAATACTACCCACCTTGACGAGTGCAATGCCGACGTAAACACACAAAAAGGAATGCCCGACTTGATATGATTTGTAGGTAATGAATACACAACCATATGGCTGATGATCTGAGCCGTACGCCCGTATGTGCGATTCACGTGATGCGCCGAGCAGGCATTGGAAAAAGCGCTAGCTTCTTCAATCAGTCCTCCATTATTTGCGGCTCCTGCATTCTCTGGCGGCTCCCGCATCATCCGCCCGCTCCGGCATTCTCCGGCGGCTCCGGCATCATCCGCCCGCTCCGGCGTCATGAGATATCTCCGCCATCATCCCGTGACCCCGTCATCAATCGGGGTCTCCGTCATCACCCGGGGGCTCCTTCATCATGCAGTGACTCCGGATACTGATAGCTTTGCATGGCACCTGCAATCTGAGCACGCGTGACGGTTCACATCCCGCTGCGCGTTCCCTGTAACTCGCGTCGCTTCTCATCACGGGGCGCATTTCCGCACTGGGCGGGGTGAGCATGGAGAGCTCTCCCCGGCACTGCCAGGCCCTGCCCGGCCACTTACCATCTACTATCACACCCTATGCGGGCGTGTACGCGGATTGGACGATGAGCTGGCCTGAGCGGGGGGAATGGGGTGTGCGCGCGGCTGCAGCTGGGCATGAGTGCTGGCCGCTCCAAGTACACCGCGGCGCAGGCCAAGGGGACGAAGCTCATTGACGAGGATACGCTGTTTGACTACGTGCGCTCCACCAAGCCCCAGCCAGGTATCGCGCTTCGCCGCCTGTATCACCAAGCCCCAGCAAGGCATCGCACTTCGCCGCTGGTACCACAAAGCTAATGGGTGGTACGGCCACGCTTATCAAAGAGGAGATGAGTTCCCTGCTTCATCAGGCGAACACGGTTTCCCCGCTGCACGCGGTCAAAGCTTTTATGACTCAGAGGCGAGCTCACCACAGATGTGCGCACGCACAATGACCTGCGAGGGACGCGGCTTCCTGTCTCTCAGCTCAGGACAGCCGTGCGGGGAGGGCGCGCAGCGGAGGATACCATGCCCAGCACCAAACCCATCGCGACGCAGCCTGGTGAGCCCTTGGCCACGTCCGCGGTGGAGAAGGTGCCGGCGAAGGCTGCGGCAAGCAGCGGTACGCAGATGCAAGCCGCAGCAAGCAGGACAGCACAGGCTCCACCATCACAGCCGCCGCCGCCGAGCCGTGCTGCAGGTGCGGGCTAGCGAGGAGCGTGCTGCAGGTGCGGGCTAGCGAGCTTGTGCTGTAGGTGCGGGCTAGCGAGGAGCGTGCTGCAGGTGCGGGCTAGCGAGGAGCGTGCT
>LGRX02023524.1:0-10871 GCA_001247695.2 Cymbomonas tetramitiformis | reverse complement strand
GTTGTCGTAGGCTCCTGCCGGCGGAAAGGTAGGATCCGGCTGGAACAGCCACTTAAGAGGTCCCTGTTTCCACCACTCTTTCCTGTGCTTTTGTGGAGGTACTGCCATAAACTGGCTAAAGCGCTGTTTGGGGCGGGTTTCCCAGCTACTGGTGACCGTATGGGCGGTGTTGGAAGGTTCTGGGTGGTTCTATGGGGTCTGGGGAGAAGGTTTTTGGTGGTGGGGGCTGCTGGAGAAGGGTTTGAGGTAGGCTAACAATAGGCTAAAACTGCTAAAAAGTGCTGTTTTTTGCTGTTTTTGCTGCTTTTAGGGGTCTGCGGCATTTCATGGAGGTTGCGCTCTTGTCGCTGCTGTGGCGCAGAGGGTCACAGCTGCTGGCCCTGCCACCCTAGCAGCGGTCCCGCGCCGCATGCAGAAGCCACGCTTCGCGGCTAGGTTGCAACGACTTCAACAGGCGGTTGTCCGGTACCGGGCCGCCCGTTTTGCGTACGTGGCGTTCGTCTTGACGATGGTGATATATTTATCTGCTGGTGGGAGAGTGAACTGTATGCACGGGGGGTGGAGGATGCTTACTTGCATACTACTTCACTCCCCAGCCAAGCCTGCAGCGCAGTGTTACAATTTTCGTGATTGCACCAAATTGCTTTTTGTACGGCTTCATACATGTTGATGCGCGATATACTAATTTGCAGTTGGCAGCATGCGCGATGGTCACTAATTTGCAGTTGGCAGCATGCGCGATGGTCGCATATTTTTGCAGAAGTGGATCGCAGTTTACAGCATGCATGGCAATTACATGCGCGCGCTTGTATGAATCACGCTCGAAAATTGTTCAGAATGATATATTGCATAGTGGTCATCGACGGAATTTTGATCCGTATACATGTCAGCGCTCGTATAATGCGCTGATGAATGGCGACGACAATACATGCTTTTCATCAGCAGCGCGCCCTTTTGCATAAGTTATTTGCAGCGTGCTATGAAAGATTTCAATTTGCGATGATGATGATGTCGAGATGTTGCTAAGATCAACTGCACAAATATTCTTAATTATCAGCATTCATGCTCATCAGAAATATAATAATGTGTGCACAATATGTGTGTGTAGATCAACACACACACACACACACACATGCACACATCACTTGCAGCAATCACCAACATGCAGTACATGCATTATTATACCATGTATACATTTTATGCTGAGTGATTGCAACATTGTGAAATGTGCGTGCATTAATAATACAGCTTGATCACGATACCAGCTGTAGTGTATATATATCAGTTTGATCACGTTAGCAACTGGTATACTAGCATCATGCTGTGATACATGAACATTGCATAAGCACATTGCAGTGCATGCTAAACTATATTAGAACCCATACAGTATAAGGTGCCTGTTCAGTAATCTTAACATAGTAATTAGCTCAATGTGACCCGGTGGAGTCGAGATACTCCTCGGACAACATATTGTTCTACTGTGGATTACTGAAAGGATACTCTCCGGAGCTGTATGTGAAATATACCCAGCAACTCATTTTGTAATGAGATTATTATGGAATTACAATAATCCCTAAACTTGATATATCATGTTAGATGTATTCAGTGCATGGTATGCTGACTATCTTACATGATGAATTGTCTAGGATATTGTAATATCCAGAACATATCCTACTGTAAAGTGTGTAAAAGTTAACACACACACACACACACTGACAAAAGTGCTAATCAGTAAGCACTGCATGCATACACACACACTGCATTGTATGTATTAACATTCACTGATTCAAAGTGAATTGATTAACTTAAATATCTACTATGTGTATGATAATGTACATACCATTTTCCAAACACATGTGCGTGGAAAATGTCAGTGATTGCGATAGATAAGGGAGCAGGATAAGACAAGATGCTGTAGGGCTGGATGGAGTTATCTCCAGACCCGAAGGCAAGATACTGCACCCATGAAACAGCTGGTAACTGTTGGGTGCAGTCCACTCGTCATTCCACATATCATCGCTGGAGCAATAACAACAACTACGTTGCATATTGACAGTTGATTCAGATCTGATCAGTTCAAATGCATGCAACTCTCAGATCAGTATCTACATGACATCTGATAATAGTTGTTAAGGACAACACACACATACAAATGTGTTGTGTTAAATTGCTGTGATTGTATCAAGCAATGTCCAGATATGTTCTAAATAAGAAATATCATTTTGATAAATCTTAGAGCACAGACCTATGCTCAGAACAGATCATAGATTGACAAATATCACTAAAGTGGATGTTCCTAACTGGATGTTCCCACTTAAGTTGATAACTTATATATCACCAGAATGTACATTTGTTGCCATGGGTTTAAATCAGTAAAACCCAGAAATGCTATCAACCATAGATGTTGATATACAGCACAATTCACTTATTTGCCATGAAATTTATCATGTGCACAAGTGAAGTTTATTGCAGTGATTCTGTACTTTTCATTCCACATATACACTGAGATATGTCACCGAGGCAATATATCAAATAGCCAAAAAAGCTGTAAAATGGGTAAAAAACTCCCACGCATGATTTCAAAATGAAAAATGTGTGCGCATTTTATTTTGAATTATGATTCTATACCTATTAAGGTATCAGAAAAACATAATGACCATGGTCATATCTCGTGTAACACCCTAGATATTAGGTGTGTAATATATAGGGGTATACATGTTGGCTGTAACAAAATACGTAAAAATCCTCCACGCATGATTTCAAAATGAAAAATGTGTGTGGATTTTTTTTGCTGATCTGATTATTCAGCTATCAACGAATATTCCCTGATTTATACAGCACTTGTAACACCCTGTAACACCCCTAAAATTAAATGTGTGTGTCAGGGGTGTAACGTACCCTCTGAAAACCACCTTACATTCATTTAGGTATTAAATGCAGTTTTGCTTAAAAACCTTTGCAAAAAAATTATACTGCTTATTTTTTACCTATTTTAGGGTTACTGATACCATGTAACACCCTAATCATATTATTGGGTGTATGGGCCACTGTAACATTACATGCCCTAAAATGCTACTATAATTTCGATAAACTTCGTATTTAGCATTAACATATCATGCTGTTTTCGACACAAACATGATTATGTATCGGGCAACAACCCAAGAACTGTGACAGATGATTCCTATATGGAATGCATGTTATTTTTGAGGTATTGGCAATTGACAACTGCCACTATATCACAGACTTCCTTGAGGGGGGAAGAAGGTGGATATATATATATATATATACTTACCTCATTATTATGTACGAATATACTACATGTATGTAAACATACCGATATACCACATATAACATATAAATCACACACACTCAGTTAGGCAATTAGCTGAAGGTATTTTTGTGCTGTGTTTTGTTTTAGATGGTTACTATCGAAGAGGAAGAGCATGAGATTCCTGATATCGACCCAGATCATTCGACTTGGTTTTTCGACATCCTCGGTTCATACGATGCATTCAGTCGGTTTAAAATCCCGAAGTGGATCGCTGGTTATGCCGATACACTAACCAGATATGACCACATAGGCTATTATGACAATGTCAGTCGCATGAAACCAGATATGAGCCGGTACAAGGATCCTGCCAATGAGCCTCAGGCACCAGAAGCAGAGTATACAGAAGTCAGTCCTCCGATGGTCTTTGTAGATCCAGATGCAGATTCAGTACCAGCACCAGCTCCACCAGCTCCACCTAGTTTGGTCCCCAAGGTGAAAATGACACCACCTAGGGAATTCAAAACAGGACAGGACGCAGAGGTCTGGTTGGATACAGTGGACAGATATTTCCAGTTCACTTATCCAGGTGTCAATGATAAGGATTTGATCACAGTGTTTCTTACTCTCATACAGAATAATGATAGACACTATTTTCAGGTCTTGGCAAAACAGCCATATACCACTTATGAGATGGTCAGACAGACATTCCTCAGACAATTTGGTAATCCTCATAAGAGATCAGTAGCCAAGAAACACCTTATGGCACTGACTCAAGGAACCCAAACCTTTGCAGATTATTTGCGCACATTTACATCACTGGCTTCTCTAGCAGCAGTTGATTTAAATGATGTGCTAATAAAGGACAGATTCGTCACCAGTATGGATTCTGATCTCCGCAGACAGTTCCAGCTCAGATACCTGACAGAAGAGCAGAGGAACAATCTGTCGTGGCAAGAAACCACACAGGTATTGCTTGATTTGAACTACGTCATTCACTCAAAGCAATCAGAAACCCTTCACTATCGGGGTCAGAAGGAGCAGTCATCTGGAGGTCCAGCCAAGAAGGATAAGGACAGAGGACGTGGCCAGAAGCCATATGACAGATCCAACAGAAATCGGAATTGGAATCAGAATGGCAGCCAGAACTCCAATCAGAATCGGAATAAAGGAAAAGGTGGTAAAGGCAAGGGCAAAGGAAAAGGAAAATCACAGAATAATAAGACTTGCCATCGTTGTGGTCGTCCTGGTCACATCGAGAAGGATTGTTATGCCACCAGAACCGATGATGGAAAAGATATCAAGGGAAAGCCACCAGCTCAGAATCCTTTCCCGAATCGGAGACAGCAGCAGCAGAATCAGGGTGCTAAGGATGGGTCTGGCAAACTCGTCAATTCGATCAACACCTTGGTCAATGAACTGAAGAGTCAGCACAGCATCAATGCAGCAGTTGCAACTCCAGATCCAGTTCCATCAGCTCCAGCTCCTCAGGGAAACTCTCAGGGTACTGCACAGGTACCGGTGTTGAGAGCACCCCGAGGGTAGATCAGCCTGAAGATGCCACTGAAGCAAGTGGCCGGGTTGAGAGTATCTCAGAAGAAGTCCTTTCCAGTCTGACATTACAGTTTCAGCAGATGGACAATCCCTCAGAGCACATCGCACAGATGCAGTCTCAAACAGCACAGCTGAAATCACAGAAGAAGCTGTTGTTGTACAAAGGGAAAGTATATGGACAGAGTACTCACATTTTGGTAGATCCAGGAGCCACATCGTCTTTCATCGACAGACAGTTCGCTGCTCAGCTTGGTATAGCTCCCACAGATTCTTCATCATTTTCAGTGG
The DNA here is from genome assembly GCA_001247695.2 of Cymbomonas tetramitiformis. Lineage (NCBI taxonomy): Eukaryota > Viridiplantae > Chlorophyta > Pyramimonadophyceae > Pyramimonadales > Pyramimonadaceae > Cymbomonas > Cymbomonas tetramitiformis. Next base: position 5,761 of record LGRX02023524.1, on the reverse strand, counting down.
GATTGGCTGGAGGAAGCCAACTACCATGCACATCCTATCTTCCCAAGGCTACATTTTCACTGGGCAAGTATAAGGATGCAGAAGATTTCTACATCATTGACATGAAACCATTCACTGTCATTCTGGGTCAAGATTGGTTGGAGAGGAGGAATCCACACATTGACTTTCAGACCAAAAATCTGACGATCACTAGGAAGCATTCATCGGGCTCCAGTATTCGCACAGTATTGTCCAGAGTTGAGCAGACTCCAGACTCAGATGACCTTCCTGAAATGGAATTGGTCAGCGCCACCACCATGAGGAAGCACCTTCGTCGCATTCGATCCAGTGGTTCGGCTGAAGAAGCCGTAGCTTATCTCTTCTTTCTCTCAGAGGTCGACGGTGAACTGGTCTTTGCAGCATCAGACACAGACACCACTATGGAAGACCCCGAGGTCACAGCAGCACGTGATCAAGTGAGAGAAGACTTTTCAGACATATTCCAGGAGGATCTTCCAGCTGGTCATAGGCCAGAACGGTTTGAAGGTGGTTATCATCGAATCAACATTGAACCTGGGCATAAGCCACCATCACAGCCAGTACGTACCATTCCAGTACCCATGATGGAGGAGCTCAAACGGCAAATCATTAAATATGTCGAGTTGGGTATCCTTCGTCCATCATCATCGCCATATGGGTGCCCAATCATCTTCGCTCCTAAGCCAGGGGGAAAGTGGAGGATGTGTTGCGATTATCGTGCCCTTAACAATATTACCATAAAGGACACATATCCGTTGCCACCCCATGATACCCTTCTTGAACAGCTTAAGGGAGCACGCTGGTTCAGTAGATTTGATTTCAACCAGTTTTTCCACCAGATCCCCATTCATCCAGACGACATTCATAAAACTGCTATTCGCACCAGATACGGTTCTTATGAATGGACAGTTATGCCTTTCGGATTGACCAATGCTCCTGCAACAGCACTTCGTGTAGGAAACCGGGCATTCTTTGACTTCATCGACCGGTTCCTTGTCATATTCATGGACGACACTATTGTATACAGTCCAGATTTTGACAGCCATGTGAAGCATGTTCGACAGTTCCTCCAGCGTTGCAGAGATCACCAGTTCTTACATCAGGCCTTCCAAGGTGGAGTTGTTCGTCAGATCTATAGACTTTATCGGACATCACATCTCTGAAGCAGGCCTATCCATCATCGAAGACAGAATCCGAGCAGTCATGGCAATTCAGCCTCCAGTGTCTTATGGTCCTACCGTTGGAAAGCAGCCTCTACGCCGTATGGCTGTAACAAACGCCGGCTTCTCATGGTACCGCGCCGGGTTTGTTCAGCTGGTGACACGCATGACAGTGGTGACAGCATGACAGGCTTTATGAAGATGACCATCTGTGAGATGCAGACTTGTCAGAGAAGATATGGTCACCATCAAGTGACCAGGGAATGATAAGACGAAGATGGCAGTGACTCCTTTGCCGCTGACGTGTCAGTCAGAATGCGGTGAACGGTAACATTGTTAGAGCTGGCATGGAATAATGACTTTCCATTGGCCAGATGAAGATTTAAGGGCTAGAACCCGTTACAGTTTTGGGAAATGTGACAGAGCATTGAGATATAAGTAGACTCTGACTGGAGGTCAGGCTAGTGGACTCATTATTGTTTTGCCTTCGCAAGTACTAGGTGGCTGTTCGCGTGCCAGTGCTAGAGTGCTAAGACAGTTCTGCTCACAGCTTTTGTACACAATAATTCGTATTTTGTGGTATAATATCAATTTTGACGGATACATTTTACTGCTGTTTTCATACTTTTTCAAAACAATAATGTCCTGCGCGGAGCGGCTTTTTATTTCAGTGTTAATCCGGAAGTAAAGGCCCTTTGGCGAGAAGTCAGCAGCAGTTGAAAGAGAGGATTCGGAAGTCAGGCGACTCCAGGGGCACCCACGGTGCACTAGCGGACCCTTTTTCTTCCCTGAACTTGGTGGTACTTGCACTGAAAGAGCTACCAGTGACGGCGGCGACGGATCAGCTTTGAATTCACTAGTCATGAGCGGCCTCCTTCTACCCGGTGATATGCTCAACACCTTGTTCTGCAGTGAATCCAGGGGCACCTCTGGTGCACTGGCCTAGCTGCTGACAGGTGTCCTTCAGTTTTGAGCTAATCAGCACGGCATGAGCTTGGGCGGCGGCGGCGACAGAGTCAATCAGCAGTGAATGTACACCTGGATGAGCACCTCTCAGTGGTTCCTTCAGCTGGCCACCTTGTTTGAAGTGAATCCAGGGGCACCCCTGGTGCACTGGCTTAACTGAAAAGCAAGTGTGTGTTACCTGGGAGCTAATCAGCAGCGGCATCTGCCTTGACTTACCGGCTAAGAGTGGATCAACAGCTAATGTGCACCTTGATGAACTACCTTCCAGTGGGTTCTCCAGCTGGCCACCTTGTCTGAAGTGAATCCAGGGACACCCCTGGTGTACTGGCCTAGCTGAAAGGCAGGTGTGCTTGGCCTAGGAGCTAATTAGCGGCGACATCTGCTTTTACTTACCAGCAAAGAAGTGGATCAGCAGTGAGTCACTGCTCTATGTCTGGAACTGCAACTTACGGTTTCTTGGGCAGCTCCACCTTGTCTGACGGTTAATCCAGGGACACCCCTGGTGTACTGGCCTAAGCCTGAAGCAGGGGAAAAGCTTGCCAGAGGACTGGCAGCAGCATCAGCCCTGAAGGCGACAACTGAGTGGTCTTTTAAGCGGTATTCCCTGGTGTAAATCAATCGGTCATCAGCATTAAAGACACTGCTGGCAGGGATGTTAGTCTTCCTAACCGAAAAGGTGCCCCCCCTTTCTTTAAGCAGATAGGCCGCACCACTGCAAGCCGCTTTCTTCCCCGCAAAAAGTGAACCGTCACTAGCCATGTCATAGTGGTCTTGAGGTATGCTGTTTCCATTACTAGGGTTATCATCCTCATCTGAGTTACTGGGGCAGCTGTAAGCGCTCTTTTCATCCGCGGCACGGTACCCGAGCTGAGCAGAGATAATCTCTTTTTGGCGGTCCGCGATGTAGTCATAATGAGCTTCCAGGTTTAGCACATCTGATTTCACTCTTATAGGGGGAGTGTCATTGTTTTCACAGTCAATGGTCTCTCCTACTGAAAGGAGAATGCAGCCATCCGATATTATTTGGTATTCACTGTCATAATGGCATTGAAACACCTGTTCGTTCTTGATAAAGTTATCACTTTCTAAGTGGTCTGGGGTGTACTTAAAATAATGCAAGGTATTTGCTTCCATGTCAAGTTTTTGAATGCGAATCAGAGTGATGGAAGATTTGTCACCATTACCTTTCCAGTGAAACTCATTTACTTCAGGGGTGTCATGCGCATCCCTGGAGCATTGTTTGACAAATCTAGCTTTAGGGTCGTGGTTTTCCAGGTTTATTATCATTTCAGATTCCAAACTTTCCAACCATGCTGGGGGCTTATTCCCGATAACACCAAGGGCGTGCTTCATATCGGACCATCTTCTCAGCATCCCACCGCAGGGGGTAAGAAAGAATCCAGTGTGCTTGATATTGTATTTTTGGATGGCGCTGCTCACAATGCTTGCGTCATACAGTGATTTAGGAATAGAAGAGACAAGGTTATTATATCCTGTTTCGCATTCAGGGAAGAGCTTGGAGTCAATTGCATAGCCCATGGAGGCCATAATGGTGCTAGTCCTTTTCATCCAGTTAAATTGCTTTCCTTGAAGATTCCTGTATGTTGTGTAGTGAGAGAGTGGGAATCCATTGATGGGATTTTTGGGGTCTTTCCTTTCCCTTTCCATATTGTGCAACATAATTTTAAGCCATGCGTCACTGTACTTTCTATAAAGGGAAATGAGCATAGGGTTATTTATACGGTCGGTGTGGTCAGTTTGCCAGTAGTTGTGCTCCTTTGCAGAGCAGAGGGTGGACATAGTTTCAGTGATGCACGTGGTAGCAGCCACATCCTGAATACTGTCAATCCCATAGCCTCCATAACAGACTGGTGTCCAAACAATCTGATGATTTGTGTCCGTGGGGCATCTCATGTAGTTGAGGAAAAATTTTGCTATTTTACAATCGAGGGTACGTGCAATGTTTTCTGAGGAGGTGGCAATGATAGAAGTGACTTTCAGCGGGTAAGCCATCCTCGGGACAATTACCGCATTCACGACATATCTGAGTTGGTGTAAGGTCAGATTTTGAAGTTGAATTGCCGCAAGGGAAGACTGCAGCTTTTCCGTGAGGAGTTCCGTCTGACGGTTCCATTTTCAATTTAATGAATACCAAACCCCCAGGTACCTATAATGATGAAATTATTGCAAATCGTAACGCCACACGATGAAACTCCAAAACATTAAGAATCGTCAATATTTGTATCATGCTATGTAGCCCCCAAATAACATGGTACTTACGATGGTGCTTACGACTGTCGCTACAGTGTCACCACAGTGTCATTACCCGCGCACTATCATCGTTGCACCCTGGTCATACCATGGTCGTACCAAGCGACCACCAGTGTATACCCCGACGCACCGTAGGAATGATATGTGTCGGTTATGATGAAGGGCCGGTGCATTTCCATGCCACCAGGTCCCACATGTATTAGGGCACTGCATCCTTCATTCCTCGGCTGGAGCGTGCCCGTGGTTGTCATGATGATAGACACCGTGGCTTGAGCTTCCATCATCGAGAAAACTACGTCGTATTAATTGTGTCGCAGCTTAACAAGACGTGAAGACGGCAAGACGTTGCGATTGAGCCGATTAATGGTCCTTAAGTGAAGTTCCCCCTCGCCGCCGCCGAGCATGAGAATACCGCGACAATCAGGCGCAAGTATGTGCTGCCTGCTGCGCGGCAAGCCACCCGCGCTCGCGTGCACCGTGTCGCCAACCCCGAGCGCCTCTGAAGGGTGCAAGCCCTGCCGGCTCTTGAGGGTAGAACCTTGCACCGTCATTCCGGTGTCACGTAACACTCGACTACATGAATCCCCAAGGCACAAGAGAAGCCACGGCGCTACAGCGCAAATCTCGGTCCTGCTGGAGATGCCCGACTCAAGGTTTCTGCCGCGGAAAGCACCTCGGCGAATGCCGATACGATGGCGCCTAAGTGGCGCTTCGCATAGCTCGCATCTCTAATGAGGGAAGCCAGCCATATGCCGAAACCCTCCACCTGGTGCGCATGTTTCGACCAACCCGCACGCCACCACTTGCGTGACCCCTGCCGCCGACAAGTTGCGCTGCAGACTTGAGACTGAGACTTGTTGCAGAAATCTACCAACTGCGCCGCCGCAACCAGCTCGGCAAAGGCGGGAAGGAGAGAGGCAGGCAGCAAGCGCTTGATGCCAATCAGATATCCGATTACATACAGAACTTATTCTGGACGTCGATGTCCAGAACGACTCAGAGGAAGGGAACGTTGCTTGAACCTCAGACTCAACTCACGTCCTCTGTCAACCTTCGAGCCCCGACGCCATGCCTTGTACGCAACAGATGCACTACTCTATTTGTTTGCTGCTTCTCTTCACTTCGCAGGTCCTCTCCACAGTGCCTTGTTGCTTGAACTTGACGAGCACAGGAAGATCAGTCAATTTTCCGGCCCAGACACGATGCGCTCCATCTCTCGAACGCCAGGTTCTCGCGCGCGCATCCCAGCTCACTTGGACTGGAGGAAACTGCGCTCCTCGCTCGAGCTCTTTTGCGTAATGAAAGGCCTGCACACGGCCCGAGCGCTCGCGTGAGCTCCAAAAACC
>LGRX02023522.1:0-10130 GCA_001247695.2 Cymbomonas tetramitiformis | reverse complement strand
GCCCGCAGCCTGCTGCCAGAGAAGGGGACAAGAGGCAGAGGGGGGGGCTCCAAAGCAAGCCTCGCGGTCACCCAGAAGCCAGAACGACGCCACAACGCGCATCACGCAAGGGGCCAGTCAGCGCAACCCAGCCGTGCCTCGTGATCAAGCCACGCAAGCCACCACGCCACGCACCACGCAAAGGCCAATCAGAGCACCACAGCCGTGTCGCAAGCTCAGACCAAGCACACCCCCAGCCAAGCCGCATGTTCAAGTCCCGCAACCCACCCCAGCCACGGCCCAAGCTCGCCCCAAACCCCACTCCCCAGGCGTGCCACACGCCCAAGTCCTGCGCCACACCCGAGCCATGCCGCAAGCTCAGGCCATGACCCGCACCCCCAGTCGCGCCGCATGCTCAAGCCCCGCCCACCCCCCCCAGCCGTGGCGTGATCAAGCCCTGACCCAGACCCCGGTCGCGCCGCAAGCTCAAGCCACGCCCCACTCCACCAGCCGCGGCGTGCTCCCACAACCCAGCCGCGCCGCATGCTCAAGCCCGGCCCCACCCCCCCAGCCGTGCCAAATGCTCAAGCCATGCCCCTCGGCCCCAGCCGTGGCGTGGTCAGACCATGCACCACACCCAGACACTCCGCAAACTCGGGCCACGCTCCACACCCCCGGCCGTGCCGCAGGCCCAAGCCCTGCACCACACCACCAGCCGTGTCACATGCTCAGGCCTTGATCCACACCCGAGCCGTGCCAAAGCTCAGCCATGCACCACACCCAGCCACTCAACAAAACTCGGGCCTCGCTCAACGCCCCAGCCACACCGCATGCTCCGGCCCAGCCCCACACCCCAGCCGCGGCTTGTTCAAGCCACGACCCACTCCCCAGCCTCGCCGCCTGCCCAGGCCCAGCACCACACCCCCAGCTGTGCCACATGCTCAGGCCCAGCCCCACTCCCAAGCCGTGCCACATGCTCACGCCATGCACTACACCAGCCACTCCGCACATTCTGGCAACGCTCAAGCCCCAGCTGCAGCGCGCACTCATGCCATGCACCACACCGTCCACACACACATTCTGGCAACGCTCGAGCCCCAGCTGCAGCGCACACTCAAACCAAGCACCACACCAGCCACTCCGCACATACTGGCACCGCTCCAGCCCCAGCTGCAGCGCACACTCATGCCATGCACCACACCACGCCACTCCGCACACTCTGGCGCACACTCTGGCTCGCCCAGCCTCCGAGCGGCCTGCCAGGGCATGCACGACCAACTGCGGACAAAGGAAGGGGCGCGCAAGGCAGGGCACTCAAGACCAGGAGAAGGAGCCACACAGAGAGGAAAAATAATAAATATTACTTACAAGGTCCGGTTCTACCAAGCCTACAGGGCACAGGGCCCGTCACAGAGGCGAGCTAGAGGCGATCAAGGCAAGAAGGGCAAGGATTGGAAGAAGGAGGAAGGGGCACCAGGGAAATCCACACCGGGCGGGTGGGCGCTCCTGGTCATGCAGGTCTCACACCCCGACCGCGCCCAGCGCCCAGGCCATGCACCACGCCCAGAGCCACACTACACGCGCAACCCACACATCACACCCCACGCATGCTCCGTGCAACGCCCCCCACGATCCCCAGACTGCAGCCATGCAAAAGCACACCTACGATCTCCAAGCAAAAGCCACGAGCCACGCCCTTGCCACGCCCCACACTCAGGCCATCGATGCGCCACACCCAATCCACACCCCACACTCACGCCAAACAGAGAAAAAGCCTCCAGCGCCCCACACCCAAGCCATGCAGCACACCCCCGCCGTGTTCCACACTCAGGCAATGCAGCACCCCCTTGCCGTGCCCCACGCAAAGGCCATGCACCGCACCCTTGCCACACCCCGCCCACAGGCCATGCGCCACCTCCTCGCCACTTCCACCCAAAAGCCATGCGCCACACCCCCGCCATGCCCCACACTCAGGCCACCAAAGCGCCAAACCCAAGCCGCACCCCACGCTCACGCCATGCACCACACCCAGCCGTGTCCCACACTCAGGCCGCCGATGCGCCACACCCCAAGCCGTGTCCAACACTCAGACCATGCGCTACATCCAAGCCGTGTCGACACTCAGGCCACCAATGCGCCACACCCACGCCGTGTCCCACAGAGGGCAAAGCGCCCCAGCCGCGTGGCGCCGTCCGGGTCACACCCCTGTACGCCCGCAGGCCACATCGGGGCTCAGTCCAGACCTGGCCCTCGCGCAGCGCCACACGGCCGTCGTGCCACACGGCCTCGGCCCCGGAATGCGAGAAGGACGGCATTGTTCGCGCACACTGCAGGAGACACGTGTCCCCCATTCGCAGCAAAGCTCAGCGGTGCCCAGCCATCATCACGTCGCAAGTTTGGATTGGCGCCATCGTCGAGCAGTGCACGCACCGCCCAGCCATGGCCCCCCTCTGCTGCGTACATGAGGGCAGTTGCACCTTTGGCATTGTTCGCGCTATCCAGCCCCACCCCTGTTGCAAAAAGGCTCCGAAGGGGGTTCAAAAACCCAAAAGCAGCCGCTGCGCACAACGCATGCACATGGCGCTCTCCGACAGGTTGCAGCGAGCATAGCGCCGCCAACGGGGCTGGATTGCCACACGCCGTTGCCAGCACCTCCCTCTCATGCATGCCCACAAAAGAACCACTGACTGCTCCCCGCGCAAGCGCGTTCACCGCAGCACATCCACCGCCATTCCTCTCCACTTCATCCAGGACACGAACGCGGTCCGCCTCCACCGACGCGCAACACTCAAGGCATGCACCACACTCCAGCCGCGCCCATCACGCAGGCCACGCAATGAGCCCCAGCCACGCCCCGCACTCGAGCCAAGCGCCACACAGTCGAATACAACAGTCAGCAAAGCAACGGTTGCCGGGCGAGACGTGCGCAAGAATGGGGGCAAGGAGCAAGAAAGACAAATTAAGAAGAATAAATATTACTTACGAGGTCCGGTGCAGCCTAGCCTAAAGGGCGGTGGGCCCATCACAAGGAGCGACGAGGGCAGGGGAAGCGAGGAGAGGGAGGGAAGGAGCAAAAGGACGAGCCAAAGAGAGAGGGCGGGCGCTCCTGATCATGCACGCCTCCAGCCATGCCCCACACCCAGGCCAAGCCCCACACTCCAGCCATGCCCCAAACCCAAGACAAGACCCACACAACAGCCATGCCCCACACCCAAACCATGCGCTCCACCAAAGCCAATTCTCAACCCAAAGCCAAGCACCGTGCCCCTGTCACATCTTGCACTCAGGCCAGGCAGGGACACCCCTGCCACCCACCAAGCCCCAAACCAAGCCAAACACAACACGCCAACCAGCCAACCCGCTGGGGAAGCGCCATCCAAGAAGGCAGGAGACAAGAGAGCTTGGCGAACACATGCCCAAGCCCTGCCACAAAAGCCCGCGAGGAACAAAGCCCACGCCAGACCAAGGCAGGGAACCTGCCAAGCACAGAGCCCCGAGCCACGGCAGGAGAGCCAGCCGGGCCCGAGGCTCAAGCCGCGTCAGGAGGAAGCCTGCCGCGCGCGGAGCCTCAGCAAGGTGAGCAAGAGGCTGCCAAGGCTCAAGGGGCAGGGGGAGGGGGGAGAAAAGCCGGCAAGCAAGAGGTTGCCATGGCACAAGGGAAGGAGGGCGGGGGGGGAGGAGAGCCGGCAAGCAAGAGGCTGCCATGGCACAAGGAAGGAGGGCGGGGGAGGGAGGAGAGCCGCCGGCAAGCAAGAGGCTGCCTTGGCTCAAGGGGCAGGGGAGGGGGAGAAAAGCCGGCAAGCAAGAGGCTGCCATGCACAAGGGAAGGAGGGCGGGGGGAGGAGAGCCGGCAAGCAAGAGGCTGCCATGACTCAGGGGGGGGCCAGCTCCAGTACGAGCACTGTTATCACCCTATAGCCGAGGCCAGAGCCGGCCGACCCGGAGCTGGGGAAAGAGCCAGGGAGGGGGGAGGCAGGTTTTCACAAAGAGGGGAGCCCACGCCGGCACGAGACCGGCGCGGCAAGGACAGGAGGGGACCGAGGGCAACAGGACAACCGGAGGGGGAAAAACCAATCAGCCACAGACAGCTCCTGGGCCAGGGCAAAGTAGCCCCGAACCCTGCATCCTGCGGAAAGGGAGAGAGCCCTCCGCAGGGGTACCTCGTTCGCCAATAAACGACAAACCAGCACATCAAGGGCAACACAACAAAGACAGGGACAACCCGTTCGCCAAGTAGGCGGAACGGGGGTGGCACTCCATTTAGCCGTGACACAGCCTACAGTCCGGCTGAGCACGTGTACCAGGAGGAACCGCATTGTCAGCATGGCTGAGGTCCACGCTGGCATCCTGCAGCATCCTCAGTGCCTCCACGTGTCCCCCTTCCGCAGCCCGGTGCGCAGGCGTGCGGCCGTCTTTAGCATTAGAGCATTAGAGTAGCTTTGACCGTCGCTCCGGCGAGACACTTATATGGACTTGCTCCCAAGGCCGCTCCTCAGCGGAGTTCCTCGTTCAGGAGTGCGGATGGCTGCCACGCCACCCCGTCCACGTGCGCTCGTAGCCAAGTACGGCCTACCACGATATACTCAAGGTACGTGTGGCACCATTGCTGGCGGCGACCGGCATTAGGCATGGAGCTTTCAGGGAGGGTGGCTTGTTCGGACGCCCCGGCCTTCCCTCCCCGGATCCGTCCGCCCTCCCCCACCATAAATCGGTTCACGCCTCCTAGAGAACGCACCGGGCGACCGGGGATCCCTTGAGGGGCGAAGGATTGCGGGGCCGAGGCCAAAGCGCCACGGCCGCGTGGCACCGCGCCGTCCGGGTCACACCCCTGTACGCCCGCGGGCCTCATCGGGGCTCAGTCCAGACCCGGCCCTCGCGCAGAGCCACGCGGCCGTCTCGCCAATCAGCCTCAACCCCGGAATACTTCGCCCCCACCGGGCCCGGGGGGGACGCCAGGCAAAAGGCACCAGGGGGGCGAGTCTCGCCATGGCGTTTCACGGCCGTTATCCCCAAAAAGGAAAGTGGAGGCGTCCTGGCCGCCCGAGAGAGTCCTAGCTACCCAAGTGCAACGTCAATGAAGGCTGAGCGCGAGTGCTGTGCCGCGCGGGCCCAAGAAAAACCATCCCGTTCCCGGTGCGCTGAGACCCACTGCGCGGCGCGCTACCCAATCCCACGTCCAGGAGTTCCCAGCGCTGCCCCCCCTCCCCCACACCCACGCACCGCAACCAGGTTGGCGTTCGAGGATCACGGCAAAAACCGGACCGGCATGCAATGCACTGGACCTTGGCAATGTACGGGAAGACTCAACGCGGCCGGCGAGAGCACCGACCCCACCCCTGTGTGTCCGCCGCAGCAGCCACGTCGGGGATCAAGACCAGGCCCAGAGTCTCGCGGCGCGGAATGCAAGATACGGTGCCATGCCAAACTGAGGGCTGAGGTTGGCGAGGACCGAGGTAGGAATCGAGCGTTGTGGTAGGGTGTGGTAGACCCGCCGAGGCGAAGTGCAATGCGCTCGGGGCTAGCGACGCGACAGCAACCCCCCCCGGGGTGACGGGCACACAAGAGCTATTAGTAGCAGCGTTCACCCCCTTGCGGTAGATGCTGAAAGGTAGTAGAGCCCACTCATCCCCCCCACACCCACCTCCCGAGACGGCGCACCCCGTACCCACCTCATACCCTAGGATGGCGTGCACGTCCCGAGCCGGGATGAAAACAACCCACAGGCCGGCTCAGGGGGGCGGGGCGCCTTGGAGCCCCACCCCACAGGGCATACACGAGCAAGGCATTCAAGACATGGAACGCAGGGTATCCACAGCAATCGGAATTTCGGAATGGGATAGGCTTCTGATTATAAGTAGATGTTACGACCCGGATGCCTGAATGAAGAGTGAGGATGCGCCGCCTGGGGTCAGGCGCTAGCCGTTCAGGGCAGAGGTCTCGAGAGGGATCTACTGCGTGCAGACCACTGCCTGAGGTGCCTCAGCACGACCCCTACCGCGGTCAAGCAGAGAATAGCCTCTCAACCCGAAGGGGTAGACACATCTCCTCCCGGGGGGACACTCGCCGACACATGAGGACCGTGAGCTCAAGAGGTTGTGCTCTTTTTGTGCAGCCTTCTAGCGCGGTGGGAGCTGCCCCGACTCCTCTTCTTCGGGGGGGCGGCTGTCGGTGGGGGCAGAGGTGGAGGCGGGAGGTGGGCAGCGGGGCGGAGGCGGGGGCGTGGGGGCGGAGGTGGAGGCGGATGCGCAGGCGGGGGTGGAGGTGGTCGCGGCGGGGGGTGGGGGGCGGCCAGCACGGGTGGGGAGGGGCGGCGGCCGAGGGGACGGGGAAGAGGGCGTGCAGGGCCGGTGGGGCGGCAGCAAGCGGGGCGGAGAAGCGCGGCGGAGCGGTGGGCCGGGAGGGGCGGGGTGGAATGGCACCGGTGGGCGGAGGCGGAAGCGGAATGGCGCGCACGGGTGGGTGTGGAGGGGGGGCGGGGCGAGGGGCGAAGGAGGCGGAGGCGGAGGCGGGCCGGGCGGCGAAGGAGGCGGAGACGGAGGCGGGGGGCGGGGGCGGGGGCGGAGGCGAAGGCGGGGGCGGAGGCGAAGGGGCGGGGGCGGGAGGCGGGGCGGAGGCGGAGGCGGAGACGGAGGCGGAGGCGGAGGCGGAGGCAGAGGCGGTGAGGCGGGCGAAGGCGGAGGCGGAGGCGTCCGGGTGGAGGAGAGTGGGACCACATGCGGGGGAAGGCGAGGGGGAGAGTCGGCGTCTCCGTCTTGATGGCGCTCTCCAGTCATCGCGCATCATCACACCCCGCTCGCCTCCGCCCATTGCCTCACCTCACTCCTGCACAAGCTGCAGTATTTCGGCTGAGAAGCACTGACCGTTTGCCTCCGCCCATTGCACAGCTCCGCCAAAGTCCGCCCCCGCCTCCTTCATCAACCGCACCGTCTCCTCGCTGCCTCCACTACACGCCAACCACGCAGGCAGTGCACCATCGTCGTCGGCACACCCAAGCTCCGCGCCCGCCTCCAGCAGCTGCCTCACCGCCTCATGTAGGCCGTCCTTTGCAGCCAGGTGGAGCGCCCGCTGTCCTTTGCCCGCATTCACATCCGCCCCCATCTCGATCAGCAAAGACAGATCCACCACAAGCCTCCAACACCTTGCTCGCGCACTGCCCACCAGCTCCACCTTCTGCTCGGAATCGCTAAGCTGCACGAGCGGCACCACACCAGCAGGCAGCTCCGTGAAGGCCTCCTCGAAGGGGCTGTCGTTCAGGGCCACCTCGAGCACCGCGCCCCGCAGCACGAAGTGCAACACGTCGCCAGCCTTCAGCTTGCCCCGCTCAAAAAGCGCAAGCTTCTTGCCCACCACTGTGCCTCCCGCAAACATCGTGAAATCGTTGCCGTAGCCACCACGGAAGTAGAACAGTCCAGCGTTTTGCTCCCTGTCCACCTCGAGGTCGGCGCCTTGGACAGCCACACCAAAGCCCACGTCTCCGTCCGTCTTCACGGCCTTCAGCGCCCAGCGGCTCACGGCATGCCTCATGGTGGCCATATTCGTAGCTCCACCATCAAAGGTATGGCCACCCACTGCGGAGCCCTTCGAGTCCCCGCCCACGAATGTGTAAGCAGGGGAGAGCTCCAGAGCAAGCAGCAAGCACTGAAGCGCAGTGCGGCCCTCCCTGTCCTCCGCATCCACCTCCGCACCCTTGCCCACAAGCTCCCTCACCATCTCCACCAAGCCCCTCTCTGCCGCCATGTGGAGCGGCCGCCGCCCCGTGCCCGCGTTCACTCCAGCCCCCGCCTCCAACAGTGCCCGAGCCGCAGCCTCCTGCCCGAATGCCAGCGCCACCGTCAGCGCCGTGCGGCGTTCACCGTCCTCCGCGTCCACCTCCGTGCTCTTCTCCACAAGCTCCCTCACCATCTCCTCCATGCCCTTCATCGCCGCCGCGTGGAGCGGCCGCTGTCCTGTGCCCGCGTTCACTCCAGCCCCGGCCTCCAGCAGCGCCCGAGCCGCAGCCTCCTGCCCGAATGCCAGCGCCACCGTCAGCGCCGTGCGGCCCTCCCCGTCCTCCGCGTCCACCTCCGCGCCCTTGCCCGCCAGCTCCCTCACCATCTCCACCATGCCCTTCTCCGCCGCCGCGTGGAAAGGCCGCCGCCCCGTGCCTGCGTTCACTCCAGCCCCGGCCTCCAGCAGCGCCCGAGCCACAGCCTCCTGCCCGAATGCCAGCGCCACCGTCAGCGCCGTGCGGCCCTCCCCGTCCTCTGCGTCCACCTCCGCGCTCTTCTCCACAAGCTCCCTCACCATCTCCACCATGCCCCTCTCCGCCGCCAAAAACCAAGCCCCGGGAAGCACCCTCAGCGCCCCCACGTGTCCCTCACCCGCAGCCTCGTGCGCAGGCGTGCTGCCGTCATTAGCATTAGCATTAGAGTAGCTTTGACCGTCGCTCCGGCGAGACACTTATATGGACTTGCTCCCAAGGCCGCTCCTCAGCGGAGTTCCTCGATCAGGAGTGCGGATGGCTGCCACGCCACCCCGTCCACGTGCGCTCGTAGCCAAGTACGGCCTACCACGATATACTCAAGGTACGTGTGGCACCATTGCTGGCGGCGACCGGCATTAGGCATGGAACTTTCAGGGAGGGTGGCTTGTTCGGACGCCCCGGCCTTCCCTCCCCGGATCCGTCCGCCCTCCCCCACCATAAATCGGTTCACGCCTCCTAGAGAACGCACCGGGCGACCGGGGATCCCTTGAGGGGCGAAGGATTGCGGGGCCGAGGCCAAAGCGCCACGGCCGCGTGGCACCGCGCCGTCCGGGTCACACCCCTGTACGCCCGCAGGCCTCATCGGGGCTCAGTCCAGACCCGGCCCTCGCGCAGAGCCACGCGGCCGTCTCGCCAATCAGCCTCAACCCCGGAATACTTCGCCCCCACCGGGCCCGGGGGGGACGCCAGTCAAAAGGCACCAGGGGGGCGAGTCTCGCCATGGCGTTTCACGGCCGTTATCCCCAAAAAAGAAAGTGGAGGCGTCCTGGCCGCCCGAAAGAGTCCTAGCTACCCAAGTGCAACGTCAATGAAGGCTGAGCGCGAGTGCTGTGCCGCGCGGGCCCAAGAAAAACCATCCCGTTCCCGGTGCGCTGAGGCCCACTGCGTGGCGCGCTACCCCAATCCCACGTCCAGGAGTTCCCAGCGCTGCCCCCCCTCCCCCACACCCACGCACCGCAACCAGGTTGGCGTTCGAGGATCACGGCAAAAACCGGGCCGGCATGCAATGCACTGGACCTTGGCAATGTACGGGAAGACTCAACGCGGCCGGCGAGAGCACAGACCCCACCCCTGTGTGTCCGCCGCAGCAGCCACGTCGGGGATCGAGACCAGGCCCAGAGTCTCGCGGCGCGGAATGCAAGATACGGTGCCATGCCAAACTGAGGGCTGAGGTTGGCGAGGACCGAAGTAGGAATCGAGCGTTGTGGTAGGGTGTGGTAGACCCGCCGAGGCGAAGTGCAATGCGCTCGGGGCTAGCGACGCGACAGCAACCCCCCCCGGGGTGACGGGCACACAAGAGATATTAGTAGCAGCGTTCACCCCCTTGCGGTAGATGCTGAAAGGTAGTAGAGCCCACCCATTCCCCCCACACCTACCTCCCGAGACGGCGCACCCCGTACCCACCTCATACCCTAGGATGGCGTGCACGTCCCGAGCCGGGATGAAAACAACCCACAGGCCGGCTCAGGGGGGCGGGGCGCCTTGGAGCCCCACCCCACAGGGCATACACGAGCAAGGCATTCAAGACATGGAACGCAGGGAATAAACGGAAATTCGGAATCGGAAAGGCTTCTGATTATAAGAAGATGTTACGACCCGGATGTCTGAATGAAGAGTGAGGATGCGCCGCCTGGGGTCAGGCGCTAGCCGTTCAGGGCAGAGGTCTCGAGAGGGATCTACTGCGTGCAGACCACTGCCTGAGGTGCCTCAGCACGACCCCTACCGCGGTCAAGCAGAGAATAGCCTCTCAACCCGAAGGGGTAGACACATCTCCTCCCGGGGGGACACTCGCCGACACATGAGGACCGTGAGCTCAAGAGGTTGTGCTCTTTTTGTGCAGCCTTCTAGCGCGGTGGGAGCTGCCCCGACTCCTCTTCTTCGGGGGGGCGGCTGTCGGTGGGGGCAGAGG
>LGRX02023512.1:0-15575 GCA_001247695.2 Cymbomonas tetramitiformis | reverse complement strand
TTGCCTCACAGCGGCGGCCAGATTGCCTCACAGCGGCGGCCAGATTGCCTCACAGCGGCGGCCAGATCGCCTCACAGCGGCGGCCAGATTGCCTCACAGGCGGGGCTGTGCCGGACTCCGCGGCTTTCGTGCAGTACCGGGCGCGCACCTTCACCCACGGGGATGAGGTGTCAAAGATGATGATTCGCAGCTTGCTCAACACCGTGGATGCTTTCAAAGAGAACGGCACGGATGTGCCAGAGGTGTGCTCCGATGTCCCTGCACTCAGAGTGCAGTCCCCCCCCAGAGCCCCGCCTTCCGAGGGAGGTCGGGAAAGGGGTCAACATGGTGGTTGTGGGTGCAAGGTACGGGTCACCTTGAAAGGCGCAGCCGGGCCACTCATGGTTTCCACTTTTTCGACATCACATTCTCATGATTTCCGGTAATGGCCTGCTGGGGTGGTGTCGCGGCGCAGAGTGCAGTGGAGATGGCAGTGAAGAGCATGTCATTGGACGGGGAGGCGGAGCCACCAGAGAGGGAATGTGCGCCTCGCGCTTCGCGCCAAGCCCTGTGGAGTGACCCTGTGACGCCCCCCTAGAGCGACCGTTGGCACCCCTGAGAGCAGCTGCGCGCCCCTGTCGTGATTTGGGGGCGCCTCTCCGTGCACCCTTCGACGTTCTGAGTGGCTGCGTTCTGGATCCTTGTGCCGTGAATGCTGGCACGCCTCCACGCCTCAGAGCCCCCTTTCGCGGCGGTGGTGCGGGCAAGCTGAGGCAGAGTTTAGGGTTTGCAGCGGACTACTGGGAGTACGTGGCAGAGCGGCAAGACGACCGCGCTCTGGCCTGGCAGACAGCCGTTCGGGAAGCGGCTCCGCAGCTCCTGCATGGTGGGCACCTGAGCACCCTAGTCTCCCCCTTCTCCTTCTCTGCCCTCCCCCCCATCACGTGAAGCACTGGTGTAGTTCAACGGCTCCAGCTGGCTCGGGACATAGCCACTGGCCACGTCAGCTATTCGCCACCCGTTCTGGGTCGCCGGTTGTGACTACGCAATGTCTGCCAGTTGCAGCGCAGCGCAGATGCCGCTCCAGCAGCCGGCTATCCGCCACGTGGCCGCGCAGAGTGCCGCAGTGCAGCGCGCCGCCGGAGGGTCGAAGGAGGGGTTTGCTCGGTAGAGGAGGTTGAAGGAGGGCGAGCTGTGCGTATGGCGCCTCCAGGCATGAAGTTCCGCATTGAACAGGCAAAGCTGAAGGACGTGTTCATGCTCTACCCGTGGCAGCTGCATCCGAATGCGAAAGTGTTGGCCATCACGAAGGAACCAGGAAAGGTGCTTCTTCCCTCTTCTTGGCTCTTCGCCCTCTCCTTCCCCCTCCTTGCCTCTCCTTGCCTCGTCGCCCCCATCCTTCCCTCTCCATACTTATTCGCCCCGCCTTGCCTCTCCTTGCCTCGTCGCCCCCTTCTTCCCTCTCCTTACTTATTCGCCCCCTTCTTCCTCCTTGCCTCGCCGCCCTTCTTCCCTCTCCTTACTTATTCGCCCCCCTTCTTGCCTCTCCTTGCCTCGTCGCCCAACCTCTCCTACCTCCCCCCTTCCCATCCCCTCGCCACCCCTTCTCATCTTCTTGACCCCCTGACCCACCTTCCCCCATGGCATGCCTTCCCGGCTCTCCCCTTGCCCCCCCCCCCCCCACCCTCTGATCACCTGGCCGCCTCTACCTGTAAGTCATCGGCCAAAGTCCAAGTGAGTGTGGTGGAGTGCTCTGTGTGGGTGGGCGAGGGCGGCGTGACAGCGGCACGGGCGGTGCGCACTGGTGGGAAACTCACAACGGCTGCTGCTGACAAAGCGAGGCGAAGAGATCGAGGCTCATGACGCCGTCATGCGCCTGAACCAAGCGCCCATAGTGAGGCCTCCCTGATGCCGCCATGCGCCCGAACCGAGCACTCGTAGAGGGTCCTCCGACGTGGCAGAAAGTGGAGGCCTCGCTCCTTGAGTCCTCAGTGGGCATCGGCATGGGGTCCTAGAGGAAGGCAGCACACGGAGCTCACTGCCCGATGTGCCGGTGGGTGGGGTGTGCGGATGCTGCAGGAGGGCTTTGATCAGTTCGTCGGGAATAAAACGACGTACCGAATGATCAACAAGTGAGGACCCTGCACATGTGACGCGCCGTCCCTGCACCACGGCGTGTGAAGTGCGACAACCAGTTGATATCCTGGCGAAGAAGATCGAGATTGAATCACATTGGTAGCTCTGAAGCAACGAAGAAATTTGGTTTACATCTGACCGCACACTGCTGAAGCATCGAGTGGCTCAAAGCGGCATTGCCGTCCGGGCACCCTACCTCCTGCTGAATGATGACTCAAACCATTTTGAACATCTCCAGTCACCGCAGCCGCTCATGGAATTGGACCCTCACCACCTCGACAGTGGCAGTTCAATTTGAACATATCCAGTCACCGCCGCTCATGGAATTGGACCCTCATCACCTCGACAGTGGCAGTTCAATTTGAACATATCCAGTCACCGCTGGCCGCTCATGGAATTGGACCCTCACCACCTCGACAGTGGCAGTTCATTTTGACCATATCCAGTCACCCAGCCGCTCGTAGGTGGACCCTCACCACCTCGACAGTGGCAGTTCAATTTGAACATATCCAGTCACCGCAGCCGCTCATGGGTGGACCTCACCACCTCGGCAGTGGCACGAGCGCTCGTGGGGGAGAGCTGTGTGCGGGGAGAGGGCACAGCGCATAGTGGAGCCTATGGGCGCAAGGAAAAGAAGGTCTCGCTCGATGACACGGTGAAGAGCCGCCTGACACTGGAGGAAAACGTGACGCTCATTGTGTCACGCACGGACGAGGGACAATATTTTCGCACCTCCAAGCTGCTGGAGAAGGCTCGCCCGGATGTGATGACCGTCCTCCTCTCGCGCCAGGTCCTACCCCCTCCCCGTCCCCCTTGCCTCCCACCCACCCCCTGCATATGCCTCTTTGTGCACCCTAGCAGGCCCCCTCTACAAGCTGCAAAGGAAGAGTGTTGAGAATCAAGGGTACCTGGGATAATGGGGTTGGGGGAGGGAGGCCTCGGGGATGCGGTCACAGGGCGTGGATGTTGTGGGTGACATTCTGCGCGCCTTTAAGGTTTGAGGCATCACACCGTGCAGTGGCCCCCCCCTTGTGGTCCAAAGTCCTTCGAATGCGTTTTCGTGGCCCGCCTGGTCGCCTGCTTCCTGATTGGACGGGTGCCAGCGGCCTGCCTTCACCTTTGATTCAAGGAGAGTCAGCGGCCTGCATCCACCTTTGATTCAAGGAGAGTCAGTGGCCTGCCTCCACCTTTGATTCAATGAGTGCCATGTTGTGCTTATTGGTATAGCGTCGAACAGTGCAGCCTTAAAAATATATCCACATGGGCGGCAGCGCAGTAGCGCCATGTCAGCGCAGCAGCACCATGTCAGCGCAGCATCGCCATGTGCAATGGCCAGAGAGTATTGGCGCTTGCCTCTGGAGAGGACGCACGGATAGGGATGTGTGCCTGGAGGTGACACTCACCTTGGAATTGCCGACGGCGCCTTATCCGCATGGACAGGCACGGGACAGGCCGGATGTGCGAGTGCGTCGGGTTGAGCCCAATTAGGGGAGCGCGGTCGTTTTGCAGGCGCGAGTGGAGCTGATGCGCGGCTACCCGTACCCGGGTAAAGCTTCGCCGTCCTCGGGATTCGTGGGCGCCCTGCTGCTGCTGCAGCTGTGCAACGAGGTGAACGTGTACGGCGTCGGGATGGGCGGGCAGACCACCTCTTGGCACTACTGGGAGCAGCGGAACTTCGGGGTGGGCGTGCACGCCCCAGACCGTGCGCCTTGCTGCGCGGCCCACTGCTGGGAGCAACCAGGAGATGAAGTGTCGAGCTACGCCTGATCCGCTTTGTTGCACAGAGCGGCTGATATGGAGGGGAAGGGTGGGGCAATGTGCGTTGGTCCGAATATTGAGCTAAAGTGGGGGCGGCCAGGCTCATCGGGGACACAGCCGAAGGGGGGAACGGGAATGGGGTGGTTGTTGGGCGTTTCCAGTCGAGCCGCGAGTTCTCTCTTGATCCTCACCATTCGTTCGACCTCGAGGGCGACGCCATGAGGGTCAGTCCCTCTGGCCCTCTGTATCCCTGCACAACAACCCTTGCGGCTGTGTGACAGGACCGGGCACTCTGGCGTTCGCCATGGGCTTGTCCATATCATGCGGCTCTGCCCTGAATGCAGCTCGTGGCAGGATGAGTGGAGGAGGGTGAGGTCGCTGGGAGCGCAGGCACTGGATGCGGGAAAACTACTGAATCATGTTGTGCGTTCTCTCCTCTCCTCCCCCTTGCCGTTCACTTGCATATTGCGCCCGCGACTCTGTGCATATCCGCCCGCGCCCCTTGCCACCTGCACCCCTGTGTGCGCACCAATGGAGTGGATTTTCATACGACCTTGTCTACCCTCCGCATCTTTGGGCACCCATCGTCTCAGCGCTTAGCAGGAAGGTGGATGGCAGTTGCAGAAGAAGACCGGGACAGGTGACGTTCCAGGTGAGTGGGTGGGAAGCTGGTGACGGTGCGATGGTGCAGATGATCAAGGATGAAGAGGAGAAGACAGTGAATGAACTGAAGGAGTTCATCCCCACGTTTCTCAAAGATGTAAAGGCCAATAATAAGGTGGTGCCAACTTTTGACTGAATTACCAGCTGTCGCTTTGCGCGAGGAGGCGTCATCTAGATGGCATGTCAGACATCCTCACGCAAACCAACTGTGCATATGAAATCCATCACGATCCTCAGATTTCTCGCACCCGCGCAGCCCCATTGCGAGCTGGTGCCCGCCCAGAGCTCGGTCATTCCCATCACCCGCTCCGGCGCTTTAGCAGTACGCCTCAAAGGTGAATCGGTGCATCTTCTATCGATTTTGGGGGATGCAGATTCGGATTCCCACGTGGCAATCCCGAAATTCTGGCGAAACATCTCTCAATTTGTGCTAAGTCGCCCACCGGGAAAGCCCCATGGCGAAGGATGCAGGCTGCGGCGCCTGACAAGTTGGTTGGATCTGGTGCAGCTCAAATGGAGAACAGCGGTGGAGGAGAAGGAGCGCCAAGAAGAGGAGGCACGGGAGGCAAGGGAGGCGGAGGAGAGGGAAAGGTGCGTGCGAAATTTGGCTTCCGCCTGACAACATTTTCGCTGTGAGAGGGTATATGTAGTGGCAACATGGCGGCAGATGTGGTCTGGCTACGGTGGTGATCGCCTGCGAGTTAAGGGATCGGTTGGGATGGAGGACCAGCGAAAAGCTTACGACATATGGGGAAAGGAATCGTTGAAACAGGCAATATATCCTGGGCAACACAACCTTCACAGCACAAAAGTTCGCAGCTGACTCTAAGGCTGCGGAGCAGGCTGCTGCGGATGCTGTCCAGCAAAATATCAGAGATCCTTTCTCGATGAACCATGCTGCATATCAGAGTATGGCAGACTCTGACGTTGATGCGCAGAAAGAATTGGAGGAAGAAAGCAGACAAAGCTCCGCACTTCTCGCAAATGATCTGCCTGATGAGGAGATTCGCGTCGGGATGCACAAGTAGATTCCTGACTGACATCACTCGTGGACTAGACCAGGAGATCGCCTTCAGCGTCAGCCGGGTATGCATGCAGCCATTAGTAAGGGCACAGCTTTCTGCTTGCGGACCCTCCAGGAGGAATTCCCATTGTGGAAATGAGACATCGGTAGTCATCCAGGAAAGATAATTCGCAAGCTTGCAGTTGAAGGTGATCAGTACCTGGAGCATTAGGCTGCCAATAGCAAATGCCAATAGCAGTGTTCAGCAGATGGGTCATACATCCTGCAGCCAGGGTGCCCTGCGCGCACAGTCGAGATTCTTTTGGCGAGTAGCCACTCGATGCATGCCAATCGGTCTTATCAATGTTAATGGACCCAGGGATCATGAGTTGATCGGTTCTGCGCACGCCCGTGCCGTATATATCGGTGTACACAACAGTACCTGTCCTGTTGTGGTGTTGTGAGCGATAAAATACTTTGCATAGTAAGTAGCGTAGACGGTTCATAGTTGGTTCTGCTCCACCCTGACTGGATGGTCGGGTGATGCGTCGTGTCGAATCCAAGACATTAATGTGATGGTAAACATAAACGGTATCGCGTACATTCCAGGAGTAACTCCGAATTCACCCTGCGGAAGTTTTTACGGCAGCACATTCACACTGACGCAATGCGTCAGCACTACAGCACTGGAAATGTGACAATCGGCTGGGTACTAGCTCGCCCTCCGTTGGTCACGAACCTCGCGCTTGTTCGGCAGCAGATCGCCACATTTTATGCAAAGAGCACAGTCCAAAGGCTACGTCCAGCTAGCTGGCTCATCGGTTTGCGGACCGAGATGATGCCAAATTTTCACAAACATTTAGAGCATTTTCTGCATATATTGGGTAAATTTTTACCTCCGCAGGTCCCTGCAAATAGCGGGGGTGCTTGCACAGCTTTTACAAATAATTCGAAAACATGTCTAATCGATCGGAACTCGTGGGTACCGCGCATTAGTCCCTTGGTTGCCCATATGCAAATAAAACCCGATTCTAGTCTATCCGAGTCGCGGATGTGGTCATCACATACGTACGGTCGTCAATCATCAAAGCTCTATATATGTGATTGATGTACGTAGAGTAGGTAATGTGTACGCCACGGGATGCCACGTCATTTAGCATTCAGACGAGAGAGTAGCGAAGAAAGCGAATCGGAAGATACCGAAATACACAAACCGTCCGAAATTCTGCACTGCGCGCCCACAGCCGCCTACGTCTCATATTATTATGAAATGAATCGTCAACGTCGCGAACGTGTCGCGAGTCCGAATTGTCTCATCGTAAACTCATCGTCATGGTCAACCTGACTTATGAGTCGTCACACCATGCATTCGACTCTACAGATCAACCGTTCATTTCCCCGATGCCCCATCATTTCATGTTGGCCCAGCGGCGATTTTAAGATAGACTAGCCTAGTATTCTGAATGAGAGAAGTTTGTTTCGAGTCTGACGAACCTGAATCGACCGGACGCATGCACGCCACTCGATTTCAGTATACGATTTCGTCATCGTACCAATAAATCTTAAAAACCTATTCGAGACGACGACCCACGTATCCTTATCCGCCTGTTGAGTTTGTCTGAGACGTTGCTGCGACATGGTAGCTTGGCAAGTAGCACGCAGTATACCCATGTTTACGCTACGCATCGCATATAACAAATACTCCCTGTTCGGATTAGTGAGCTACGACTTTCCCTGACATAGCTCATAACTTAGTATATACCAACCATGCATCAAGTGATTATTTTGAGTTCAGGTTGTAAAAAGTAAGTATCATCGAGACATTTTAAACAACGTTGAACGATGCAGAAAACCAAAATTCTCCTGGTCTTCTCTGGGCTTGATTCAGTAATTGCATGGCTTATCGAGGAAGTAAATCTGGCTAAATGTTGCTCTATGACGTGCTGAGAAAACTTGACATCGAAGTTGAAATACAGTTGTTGAATTCAAACCAGGCAGTCTTAATATCGAAATTTAAACACACTGTTGAATTGAAAGACAAAGCGTGCAATATAGTGCTCCCGTGGGTATCGAGTTAATGCTATTCTATTAGATAAGGACATCTGCCATATTGTTGTTGCATCCACTCAGCGAAATATATGGAATCTTACCAAACATGCTCTCTTCATAACGAAGTCAACTTATGGTTTACCTCTGCAACCAGGTCTGTCCGAGCAGGGGTACTTATCAAGCGCAGTTTCTCCGCTGTGGCCTCAGCTTTGCGCTTCATCAGCTGCTCACACATCCCTTTGATATCCAACAACCCCTTTCATGCCGTGCAAATACCTTCCTTCAAGGCACACCACCTATTCACGGAATATGTTACGTAGTTTGGTTTAGAAAGCAGAATCCCCTTATGTGTCTTGCTCCATTTATTTCTTTGATACATGCACTTTCAGTATATGCGGCACACCTTCCTTTGTGGTAGAACACCCCCTGTTGTGATAAGCTATATATCAGCCTTTGTGGCACATCGAACCAAGTGCAGTCACGCTGACTAAGGATAGCCTTTCAACACCAAAATGAATGAAAGAAGCAGACGAGCGCAAGGTAGGGCCATGACATAAGGATGCAAAACAGAAAGACGCCATGTATTGCAGTCATGAAAAAAGCGGGGTATGTCAGACACTCACTGACGCGTCATGCATCAACCCCCGGGGAACACCGATTAACCGTGCATTTGTGGCATGCCCCCCAGCAGCTCATATGATGTGCACTGCGAATGTTGCAGACAAAGATTATGCAGGCAAGTGCAACGAAACCAAAGGCAGGCACCAAAAACACTCCCCATAAAAAACAAGGGATGACACAAAGTGTGGATGCAACCACTTCTTGCCTCATGAAACCAGAAAACAACCAAAGCAGAGAAGTCTGGAATGCCAACAAAGAGGGACCTCGACAAGAGTAGCCACGTCCCACCACCAACTCCGCCAAGCACCCCCCTGCTGGCAACCAGACCCTCGTACTGCGCAAAAGCACCTCTTTGTTTCTCGGACAGGCCGACCAATACAAGTCCCCCAGCTTGTGACACAATGCACCTGTGTGAAACAGGTTGCATTCCTTCCTTTCTTGCAAGGCATCCCCTCACAGGGTAGGCCACTTTGTGTCCTTTGTGCAATACCCCCTCTTCTGCCACCCTGTGAACCAACCATTGCGATGCTACCTCTGGTAGGTTGCATACCCGCTTTTGGCATGCTTCATATTGCGAATAGACAAAAGTCGAATGATGAATATGCGCGATGATGATTATGCCATATCCTGATTTTTGTGCCACCGGAAGATGGGGTATACACAATCAGCTTAGCTTCGCTGCACTTGGTGTGGGAGAGGGTACTCTTTGTATGCTAGACAGAGGGAACCGCACACACCTCGGCTAAGGCGTTCGCAATGTTAAGGAGAATTCGGTTGTGTAGCGTACACGAGGCGCGCGACTGGGTTTCCTTTTGAGGTATGAGAAATGTGGCCAGTTCACCGCAAGCTGTAGAGAGCTATAACTGCAAAGGATAAAGTTACAAGAGTTCGACGCATGGCTTATGTAGGGTATTGCACCTGGTTCACGCTACACGGCTGGCTACAGTACACTCTAAGCCGTCAACGGCATATATGCACGACAGTATTTAGGGTCAATAGGAAAGGGACAGTAAGGAGGGAGATGCTGGCTGTGATTTGTGCCAACCTTGAAACGCCGCCGGATCTTGTGCCGCCGTAAGCAGGCTGTCCGCCAGCTCGCGGGGCCGCCGTCCGAATCTGCGCAGAGCAGCATTCTTTGCAATATTTCACAGTGTCTGAAGTTACTACGGCCTCGCAGGCACCATGTTGCACGTTGCACTGAGATATGCCTCCGAAATTTCTATTTGACTTGAGAACTGAATAACCAGGTTTCCGTTTATCCCTCCAAATGGTGGTTGTGAGTTGAGTAATCAACCAATTGTTCCACACTTGAACATATTCATGCGATCCTAATAATAAAGTGAATTCGAAAGATATACGTACACTTGCATATCTTGACTTGAGCTCTGAGTGAACTGCTCGTGCTTCTCCCCGTGCTTTGGATCGAGCCTCTGCAGAACCCAACCGCAGCCCTCTAGACTTTGATGTTCTGTTGGGAGTGTACGAACTGGGCAGCTTCGCAGTATATACTGCGAAGCTGCCCAGTCTTTCCAGTCCCAGTCCTTCTGAAAATTCATAGCTACAAACACAACACCTTTCTTAACACCCGGCCGATACCTGGTTCAATTCCTGTAGTTCGACTGACAACTGAGCGATATTTCGACGGTGATAGCCCACACGAGCCTGCAAGTCTTCTCGTCGTTGCCCACGTAACCTGCTCGATAGCGAAAAATAGTCATGTCATGCCATCATTCACTTGTGAAGAGTTTGGTACCGGTCGTATTGGGGAAGTGGACTGGCGCCGTCTATGCATGTGTCTGCGTCTTTGCAAACCAGACAGATGCATAGAATCGCTGAAAAAACATAAACCAAAAGGCGCATAATCTCACACCGGAAAGTTGACTATTTCTGGTGAAAAAGTGGGGGATCGTTAAATGTCACGCCAATATTTCTTTTGGGCAATGCAAAAGGTGGATCTATCTAATTATGAACTCGAAAGAAGTCATGAGGATTTCATGGCAGAGTATCCACGCACCAAACAATCATCCTTGCGTGCTCTTCCTCGTGCTGCGCTATGCATTCTGAGGTCTCGAAGGGATTCGCCTTCATGCCCTCGCCTGCCTCAGAGGTTTGAAGTGGTACCATGCCGCAGCAGTATATTACGTGCGCCGAGGAACACCTCAGCGGCCACTCACCATAACGCCTTCGATATTAAGTAAAGGAAGGCGTTCCCGGCATGATTTCCGGTCCACATCCCTTTCTTTTACTCCATAGTCCCTACGATAGCAAGTATCGAGACTGCATCGAGACACTGGAAGGCGTAATTGATTAGGGTCTTTCGTTTGGGTTTTGTACCTCACCTGCACTCGCGTCGGATTGGATGCTCGAACACTCGACTGCTCGGACTGATCCAAGGTTCAGAATTATTCTATCCCTTCGCATGGATTGATCCACTGACAGCGAACAGTTCGAGAAGCGAGAACGTGATACATGACACGAAACACGAAACCTCCAAACCACAAACCTACGAAAGTCGTCACACATAATAGGCACGAAGGATCTACTACCGTAATCTAATGACCTATGATGCTTTCATACGTTTATAAGAATCATGTGAGCGTAGAGAGATCTCAGGAGTGAATTTCTTGTATCTGCGGCTACGTACCGAGAGCCCTCATTTTCGACGAAACTATGACGGGGTTTGGTGCTGCCCGTGGCATTCAGCCAGTACTCGCCCTCCTCGCCCTCCTCGGAACCATCAAAGGCGATGCTGCTCCGACTGATTATGCCGCTGCTGCGGTTCAATACACCGATCAGAGTTCGGTTAGAAATTCGGCCACAGATAACTTGCAGATTAACTGGAATAATTTTGCCTCGCTTGCCGCGAACGCAAAAGCGGAAGGGGCGCAAATAATAGTTTTCCCAGAAGCCGTCCTATGGAGCATTGCGTTCAAATCTGTTAATCCGCGCGACACGATTAGGAACTATGGGGAGACGCTGCCATCAAATTCGCAAATAATTGAAGATAATCTGAAAATGGTTCCGTGTGAGAATAAGGGTGGTTTGTTCGAAGCCTCTCCATCAGTACGAAACGCCTCTTGCATAGCTCGTGCTCACAATATCGCCGTCGTCTACAACACAGTTGACGTGCAAAGCTGCAATCCGAAGAATGACCCGGACTGCCCGAAGGATGGTCGATATCAGTTTAACACAGACGTGGCGTTGGATACAGACGGGGCGCTTCTAGCGGTTTACCACAAAGTGCACATATTCGGAACCTCTCCCGCTCTGAACGAGCCTCGTCAGCCCGATGTTGTTTCTTTTGAAACTTCTTTCGGGGTAATCTTTGGGCTCTTTATTTGCTTCGACATCGAATTCATGTCTCCTTCAATGCAGCTGATTGCTCGTGGTATACGAGATTTCGCATACAGCACTTCATGGGTCAATCAGCCGCCAATTTTGACTGCGCAAATGGTGCGCCTTCTTTTGCGTTTGCTTGCGTTTGCAAAGGAAATTTCACCTTTGCGTAATGCCAAAGTCAAACAGAATTAAGGTATCGTTGCGTGGATTTGTGTGATGCACTTTCCGTGCCTACAGGTCCAGCAAGCGTGGAGCCGGAAGTACAGTTCCAACCTGATTGCCGCTAACAATGGCGTCTCCTTTGTGAAAAGCGGTGGAGGAATCTATTCTTCCGGAGAAGTGTTGGCCGAGTTCTTCAACTCGACTGGCACGAATGTAGATCGCACGCTGATAGCATCGTTGCCAAAAACGCCTCCGAGTTCGATGAAGTTTCCAGTTTTGGCATCGCCACTGTTGAGTTGGGAGTCTGGCGCGCCGCCAACCTCTCACGTAAGCGCAAACGGCACGGCAAACGGCACCGTATGCCGTGTGACAGAATCTCTCTTGGCGCCCATGGCGTGCTCAGTTTTCTCGGGCGTAGGCCGCCACCTCGTGCAGGTGACCTCCAAGAGCGGCTTGCACTGCAGCCTGGACGCCAGGGTGTCTCGTGCTGATAGCCTGTTCGTGCTGGGCGCTTTAGTAACCACCGGACACTTTCCGGGCACACCTGACCCACTGGCCTACGAGCTGTGCAGCGTGTTCCGGTGCGTGCGACTGGCTGGCGCCGCGTCCCCAACTCGGTCTCCAGCCGAGCTCGAGTGTGCGCCCACATTCGAAGCAGGAGGTGCTATTTTTAGTGACCTCGAACTAACGGGAAGCTTCTCTTCATCTTCCCGCTTGCTGTCAACCATCGCAGTAAATGATGCTCAGATTTTGCAGCCGTCGGCTTTCAACACGACGCGCGGAGGGATGGTTGCAAAAGGAGGGGAACTATCAAAACACCCCTTCTACAGCGCTGGAATCTTAGGGCTTTTGCCCTCAGACAACCTTCAAACCACTATGCGTAAGACCTAGCTCTTTACATATTACCGGGTTGGGAAGTAGATCCTTTCTGGAAGGGACATGTCACTGCTGCCTGAGGAAAACTTCCACACCGCACCTGTGATAGTGCAATACTGGTAAACAAGGTGTGGCCTATGATAGGTGATATGGCCAAACCCTACCAAACAGACAACAGGCGATACCTATGTATATGATTCACGCCCAACCTGCGGCTCTTATGATCGCGCGCCATTCACGCCAATCCCGCCCGGCGCTATTTTGTCACGCCAGTCCCGACCGGCACGTTTAGCGCGAAACTGCATCATGCCATCCCCCTTGGCGCGATTGGCGTGGGCATTTCCCAGCAAAATCCCGCACCCACGCCAGTCTCGCGTCCTCACCTCGTAATGATAGACAGTCACAGTGGCGAGGGTGTATTATGTAACAAGATATATCATATGTATGTTACGTACATATGATATACCTACCAGCTGAACCAATGACTTTATTTGACATTGCCATTCTCTCATTGAAAAACGAAGTGAAAAGGTTCATGGCTTGAATTGTGACAGAAATATATAGCAACCAGTGTTGAACATAGCATTGACGCACATCAATAATACGTAGTTCAAGGTACGCCGAATGCATGATATTCTGGTTCCATTCCGAGATTTGTTTCTAGTGAAGTTCCAAGATTTTGCTGAACCCCCCGTAAAATTTCCATTGTGGCTATGCTGGATCCCCTGGATCATTTTTGCACCAAGCACCGTTGCTGTGTATGTAGTATATATTGTTTGCACCTACCGGTAAAAAGTTCTAGCATCATGTGAGGTGATGTGCTTGTAGTGGTTAGAATCCCGCCATCTCACCGAAACACCTCCGCGTATAAGACCGGCGGCGAACACTTCGCGAGGCACTAGTAAGTTAAGGTTTTATGCGGTACCGTGTCACAGAGTCTCGAGTCAGGTTCAAGGCAGCTCTTCCAGTTGCCAAACCCAAGAGTATAACAGACGGCACGGCAGCAACAGACGGCACGGGAGTGACTTACCCTCAAGTCATATCGTGAATTGAAACATACAATAATGTCTGGAAACAACAAGAAGTCATGCGAGAACACGGCCGCATATCTTATGCAGTTTACTAGTAATTAACTAATTACGATATCGATTATACATTTATCCTACATACTATAAATCAATAGAATAAATGTCAATGTTTAATCGTGACTTCAATACGTTTAAACGTACGTTTACTCGTGGGGGGGTAGGCGTTTACGCCAACCTAGGTTATCATTCAAGGTTAGGTATCAATATTCAATATTTTCGATATATTGATATATCGAAATATTGTTATCGATTGATGACGAATTCATGGATATTGAAATATTGGATATTGATTGATCAAGGGGGTCGAATATTGACATTCATCGATTAGTGCAAGCGGATATCGGTATTGATTGATATGAAAGTCTTAATATCGATATCGATCAATGTCATGGGAGCAGTGACTTTGCCCCCCCCAGGGGGTTCGGCAGCTCTGCCCTTGTGTCACCCCTCGATCTGCGGTGTCAGGGTTGAGGCTCTCAGCTGAAATAAAACACCTAAGCATTTTATTCCATCATCTTTTTTACTATGAAACCCGTGACTGCCACTGGACGGCTTTCTTTGCCTGCGTATATATATAAGGTATATATATATACAGTTCAGTCACAGAAAACACAGTGCCGGGTGCTCGGAACGGAATAGCATAAAACTGGTTAGACATACACTAGGGAAAAGTCTAACTAGGAAAGGCTATCGGCACGAGGACACTGTCACGGGTGACACATGCCACACACAGTGAGGGGTGAAGCAAGGAGAAACAGGCCCCCATACAGTGGGGGGGGGAATCGTCTTCCCCGTGACGACTTCCAGATTTCGCGGCCGCAGAGATCATGGCCTCGCTACGCCAGCGTGCGCGCATGGCCGCACTTCGGTTTGCATTGGACTTGCTTCGACGACAACATCTTCCCTCGGGTTGTGGTCTGGTGGTGCTTGGTGGAGCTTCCACACCAAGCACCAAGCTCGAGTCCATCGCGTTCGTCGTCGACAACGAGTGCTTTGACTCCTTCGACTTCGTCCCTCCACTCCCTTCGCCCTCGCCTGGCACCTCACCCGTTCACCATATGGTGGTGTCTGGTGGTGCTATCACGCCCACTTCCCCCCTCTCCATCATCCCTTTCGAGTTCCTCCCCATGACCTCAACCACGTCCCCTCACCGCATTTTTCACCTTCCACCTCCCTACCCCCTCTTCAGCGACGCATTCGCTCTGGTGGTGCCAGGCCGCTTTTGGCTTTGGCACCGCGCGGGCATTGGGTGATTCGTCGTTTTCGTGGCGCTCGAGGACTTCCGCAATCGAGAACAACGCCGCCATCCACGTTCATCGTGGCCTAGCTTGAACCCTTAAAAAAAAGTAGAATGACGGTTTGCAAGTCTTGCTTGCCCTTAGGTGCTAGAAGTTTAGGCAGCGCCCCATGCACGGATGTGCTTCTAGTTGGGTTGAGAAAGGCCCCTTAGGCCTAAATCTTCTAGTAGCATTGGGTTAGGATTTAGGGTTTGCTTGCTTCGGGATGGCCACTCACACCTTCGGGGTGAGATGGTGTCACGGGGAAGCTGATTTCCCCCCCACTGTATGGGGGCCTACTTCTCCCTGCTTCACCCCTCGCCCTGTGTGTCATGTGACACCCTTAGCTGTGACTCTGTTCCGTGACTTGCTAGTTAGCCTGCCTTCAGACTTGCTGAATATATCAGCTTGACTGTATATAATCAGAATAGATAAAAGGCGAAGTCTTCCCGTTATATGTTCGGGGTCTAGGGTTCCGGGACCGGTGACAGTCATACACCCTAACTATAGGAATGACAGTCGGGGCGTCACTTCCAGCAAGACTTTATATCCAGTTTTATGTTATCTCCGTTACGAGCACCCGGCTCTGTGTGTTTTCTGTCACTTTCTGCATATATATATATA